>CACTHL010000746.1:0-103751 GCA_902712375.1 Dioscorea dumetorum
TACGCATGCATGTTTAATGCTCTATTTTCACAGTGAAAGAGGAAAAAGCACATTAAATCTACTTACTGGACATAGATATGGTGAACTTAAAACAAGCAAAAATAAATCAATAAATACAAAAGCAGCTTAATTTTGTCACTATTTTTGAACAATTTCAATGTCATTCCATTTTTTTATATATATATATATATATATATATATATATAAGAAGACTCATTATGCCACACTTGCTGATAAACCACAACAAAGGTAAAATCCTTATTTGCTGGAATCCAACTCTAATTGGAATGGCAACCCAACGACAACTTACCATTGCCGAGAGGGCACCTTATCTTTGCGTAATCAAGTTTGTGAAGCCTCAGAATAACAAAGAAACGATCATCACATCTCTTTGTGATAGAATTGCAGTCCCAAGAGGGCCAAGACAGCTTAACATTGCTAGAGGGTCATGTAATTAGATTTGCAAATTCATATAATATGTACACACTATCGTAACCTTTTCAAGAGATTAAATCTGGAATTTACTTCAATCACCACAATGCATTGGTCTAATATAAATACAGCCAACTCTTTAAAATGGGAATCATATTGGTCTCAACCAAAAATATATATATCCAAAAAGCATCACGTTTCTTGGTGACAATAAAAAGCTAGGAAATGATGACCCAAGGATAGAAAGCAGAAAAAAACAATCTTATAAAATTGAAATGGTTGGTAAAAAGTGAGAAAAAAAATAATGGTCCAGGTGGTCATTGGAGGCTTTAAACAACTACTGAAGGCCACGTGAGACCAGAGTTTGATGCAGTTCACAAGTATTCATGTGATAGGTCACTCAATTTGTAATGCAATCTCAATCATTCTGGCATGCTTGTCTTGAACTACAATATGTGATTTCAATTACCAAAGGCCTTGAGTTGTTTTAAAGAAATACGCAAAATACAATAGCTAAAAGATGTTTACATGCAATAATAATAGTTATTGTTATTTATAGAAAAAGTTGACTGCAAACAAGAAAGGAGCTCATATTGTGGGATATGAAGGGTATAGCTTATCCAAAGATTGTTTACAGAACCAGGACAAAAGAAGTTGCCTTTAAGAAAAAATTAAGAAGGGGTGGCTTAACCTTCTAACGAACTTAATCTGCATTAGCCGCAAAAATCGTTGGGATACATGTGAAAAATCTACCATTTCTAAAATGTTCATTGCAGAGAAAGCAGTGCACTTTAAACTTAGTTGATGGCCCCTATGGAAATATATGAATATCTGAAAAATGCTTACCAGTCATGATATACTCCAATTAGACCTCTATCATAGACCACATCCAAAGTAAACGGCTTTCGAGCAGGAATGACATTCATTACCCAGACAGGATCAGACATAAGTGCTGCAGCAAAGCCTCCAAAAATGCATTCATGTCCATAACATTACGTATGGAGGTGGTCCCGAGCTTTATGCCAAGGGATTTCTTATAATATGCAACACGTCGGGCCCAACGCCTTGTATCAGCTTCAAACACATCAAAACCATTTTTAATAAATGACACCCTTGCCGGAGGCTTTGCTAGCCTTTCAGGCCATTTTGTCATGTAACCAACAGCGATCTCTCCTCCTTCAATGGAGACCTTACTGATACAATTCTTCAAATTAAAATACCTGGTGAAGAAATAAAGGATCCAAGTGAAAAGGCGCATTACATTTTACCTCTAAGTGAAGGCATAAAAAAAAGTGACAATATTCACTAAGAATACCAGGCTTCACTGGGGTCATTTGCGTCACTGCATAAACCAAGCCCAAATTCATTTTGGCTGGGGATGCAAGATGCCCCTGAAGGCTTCTTCCAAATGACAGTGTTACCATCCACAACGATGAGTTCATAGCACAAAGTGCGTGCCAAGGCTTGGAGATCAGCCCATTCTTTATCTTGTTTAGGCCATTGCACAGGTGGACCAGAGATGACAAGGTATCCACCTGGCCTAAGCAACCGGTCTACTTCAATAAAATAAGTACCATCTGCAATTGAGGATTCATTGGATAAATACCAAGGGAAAGATAACCTGTACACAGGGAATGCAGCTCCACGCAAGGCATAATGAGGACGAGATACTCACTGTAAGCAGTAAAGGGAATCAGACATCGAGAACAATGAACCAGGTCAAAAGAATATGCAGGAAATGGAAGTCGCCGAGTTCCTAACATTGCCACAAATGCAGGGATTCCTCTTTCTAGTGCAAACTGTATTTGGGCTTTATGCGAGTCTCTTGGAGCAAAAGAAAGCGTCATGATATTTTCTTTGAGCATATATCCCCCAAAGCTGGCAACCTTTATGAAAATCAAATTATCAATAAGAAAAAGAGAGAAGGCCAACATGAAAATAAGATCAAACAAAGTTCTTAAACGCCTCTCACCCCACAACCCATGTCCAGAGCTGTCCTCAAAAGACCGCTGTCAATGGGAATGTATTGTCCAAGCTTCTCAATATATTGCACAGCTCCATCAGGGAACATAGTTCCGCCACCAGGGAAGACGAAGTATGAACCTTCGTCTTTCATCCAGCCTTGATGACCTTTCCTCTCTGCAATTTTATTATATGGCATGTTGTCATGCCATATCTGCAAGCCCAAAAAAAACATATTTTTATTTTTTTTCCCTAAACCTAATCATATTTAATCACAAGGACTAACACAAAATGAGATAAGGCCAAAACACCTAAAAATAGAAACTGTATTGATTGTGGAGTGAGGTGGGGGGTTTGAGCTATATCATCAATAAAAGTCAACTAATGAAAATTTCCAAATAATTCCTTATAAACTACTTGCAGGTCAACCATATATGAACAACAACAGAAGTCATGAGAAAGCCATTTTGTAGAGCACACATGAAAAAAAGAGCCGCTGACTAGCATGAGTAGCAAATGATGACAAAAAGAAAAATAAACCATAGCCTTGTCATTAGATAATGTATATATTACATCAAGAAAAGAAACGCCGTTCCACATGTGCTCTCAAAATATCAAACCTACTATTCACAGTAAAATCCTCCAATTAAGACATTGATCAAGTTTTACATTTTTTTTTCTTTTGCAATTTCAATCAGATTTAAAAACATGTTCTACACATAAGGATAGTCCATTCTGATTCAACAAGGAACTTGACAACCGAACATTCAAACAGGAGCTGGAAATGGAAATGGAGAGAAACTCATCTTTGTCGCAAAACATAAAACACATCTGGATGACTACTGGTGTGCACTATATCTAACATAGCAGCATTTTCCTTTTTTTCTTTTAAAAATGTAAATTATTAAGGTTTAGGGCGTATACTAGCCATAGTTTTGTCTCTCCTGAACATTCAAACAGGTGCTTGGAAAAGAAAATGGAGGGAAACTAGTCTTCCATCAAAAACATCCAACACCTTACTAAACTTGCAAATTTAAGTGCAGTGTACACTAGGCATAGTTTGTCTTTCTCGAATGTTTTTCTTTGTGACCTGAACACAAGTTTGGGTTTTTTTCCTCACAAGTGACAAAATGGTCCACAATCAACTTGCTAAAAAAACAAATATATATATATATAATCAAAGGTCATACATGACTCCCAGACATTCCATAAAATAATATATGTTAATTAAGGACATAAATTAATTAACAATTAAGCTGGATCAAAGACAAAGATAGAGAACCTTATGGAGACTCTCAGGCCATGGCACCGGAATCTTGTATCCATCCGGCGGAGGAACGAGACACAGCGGCAACTCCCCGGGCTCCGGGCAGTGGCGCTCCCTATAAAAGTTCATCTCCCGGCTGAGCTGGCTGTTCCGGCGAGGATCCTCGCAGGGCATCTGGTCAACCTCGTCAGCAGGGCAGGTAGGGATGACAGGACCGGAGGTGGAGCGCTGGGGACGGGGGAATCAAGCAGGGAGAGAATACGCTGGCGCTGGCGGGGATCAGAGGGGTCAGAGCGGGCCAGAGCACGGCGTCCCGCGGCCGCCAGTGGGTCACCAAGGGAAGTGAAGACAAGGACGAAGAAGATGATCACAGCGCCGAAGAAGGCGGTGGAGACTAGGTCGAGCAGCGTCCACGGGCGCGGCGGGCCACGGCGCGGCGGCGGGAGGTTGACATGGCCCATGGGGCGATGCTCTGCGGTCTGGAATGGGATCTAGAGGCGAAGGTCTGGGATCGAGATCGAAGTGGAGATGAGATCCAGCGAGGGCTTGGAGAGAAGAGAGAGTGAAGCGTCAGAGCGAGAGTGAGCTCCATTGAAGAAGGGATCTGGATCGGAGTTATAAGCCCGCCGACATGACGGTGGAGTGGGCCGGGCCCATTCCAGTGGCATTTCTGTTAATATATGGTTTTGTCTGCGTCCTTCTGGTAAATTCATGTGTTTAACATGTTTATTTTTTTTATTAATGGGAAAATTATTTTTAAAACATTATAATTTAATTTTATCAATGAGACTTTTTACTTTTAGAATTTGAGCAAAAAAAAAAATGTATTAAATTCAGATGCGATTATTTATTTGATAAAATTCAATATGTATGTATGTATTGGGTTTGTTGTCATAGTTTGGGGGCAGATTATATAAATCAAGTATATAATTTAATTAATAAAAAAGAAACATTTACAGTTTAGTAGTTTATAAAAAACTCGCACTCATTCACTAGCCACGGCTCTTAATAAATAAATTAATTAATTAACATATAAAAAATATTTGTTAAAATTTAATCGATAAAATATTGGGAAGTGATATCTATAACTTCTTGATATATGATCCCACGGACTCGAGTCCGTGGGATTTACACTATAACCGAGATGTGACTGCACCAAATCTATGGTATTTTAATTTTTTAAAAATAATTTTTTAAAGGAAAAGATATGACCGTTGTGAAGCCACATCTTGGTTTCACAAATGATCCCACGAACCGAGTTCGTGTGATCATTTTATCTTGGTATATTAGTATTGTATTTTTTTTGTGAAGTGTTTGTTTCGATGTAAAATGAGAATTTTTAATAAACTATGAGAATTTAGTTCCAATGATGATGGATCCACTTACTCAATTTTAATAATAAAATATGAGAATTTAATTTATGTCACTAATAGATATAACTTTTAGATTTTTTGAGGATGAGTAGTTATTAATGGAAACTTTACTCCCATGTTATGTTTGATGTTGAATTATGTGGTTGTATTACTTCTTGGCAAAACATTATTTGGATAGAGTTGTTTAGTAGGAGTGTTTGAAATGAATTTTCCTTGTGTTTTTTAATTTTTTTTAATGCAATGCAAAGAAGCCACTCTAAACACACATACATGAAAACAAGTCTTATTTGGATGAGATGTAATGAAGGCTCATAAAAATAAGATAAGAGCAAAAAAAAAAAAAAAAAAAAAGGAAGAGAGATGGATTAACCCATATATTGTTTAGGACAAATGTAAAGTAAAAAAAACAGAAAGTAAAATTATATACTAACATCACTAAAATACTCTTTAAGTAAAAAAGTTACATAATGATAAACAATTTATCTATAAATAAATTTTAATTAAGAACCTCAATTAAGTATTACTAGAAAAATAATTAAGTAACATAAAAAAAATTATATAAATATTTTCAAATTTTTTTATAAACCCCATAGGTATTAATAAACATATATAATAAGGGTATTTTTGTCCAATAAAATTATAACTATGAGAGAAGGAGAGGGCTCAATGTTGGGGTTTTTTTTATTTTATTTTCACTTTCAACGTATAAAGATATTATTAGTCATTACAAAATTATCACAATGATATTTTCGTCCATGAAATTATCAATTTTTCTTAACCCTTTAATTTTGAAGGCTGAGAAGCGAAAATAAACTGGGGTATTTTTAACCCCATTTACCTCCTCCTGCAACTCCTCTCTCTAAGAAAAAGTTTTCTTGACCCTTCATGATACCATGTTATCCTTTTGTTACCTTACAAGATTAATATTCTAACATTAAATTCATAAAATAAATCAATGGAAAAAATGATAAAAATCTTTGAAAATTTTAGTTTTAAATGAGGTCTGCTGGACCAAAATCATGAGATGTGGTGTAGAGACAAATCTTTTAAATATATTAAGATTCCCAAAACATTACTAATTTTTAAAACTTTCTATTTTTATATAAATTAAATTAAAATTGCAAAATTATTTTTACCTTACTCTCTCTATACGTCTAGGTAGGAAGAGCAAGCTCGTTTTGTTTATGTTTGTGATGCACACAAGTGTGGCATCGTTTCATATTTGACTGACTCATATGCCAAAAATATTTTCAGCATCCTATTAAAATATTAATAACCCAAAATAAAATATAAACAATGACTAAAAAATAAATGGAAAAACCCGAGAAACTGCATGATCAAATAAAAACATATTATGCATACAATTTTTAGTAATTCCCAACAAATTATAGATAATTGGTTTAAATTAAAATTTATTACCATGATAGATAAATGTTAAAAACTTCAAATCATTCATAAAAAATGAAGAAACAACACACCACATGTGACACACCAACAAAACCCTCAACACCAACCACACCCACTCCTTTAAATCCATAATAATGATTTAACCATCTAGAAAAACAAACAATGGCCTTCACTTTCACTCCAAAGACTTACATTATTGCATCTATTACCATAACCTTTCTCCTTTTTTATTACACCATGGCTTTGTACTGTGATGTGATAAGCTCTCTACTTTATGACTGTGAAAATTTCATGGTTCATAGTCCACCGGAAATGGCAGTGAGTTCACAGTGCTGTGGAGGATTGCTTCATCTTGCAAACATTAGTGGCGAGTCCACTCTTGCAAGAAGATTTATATGTGCATGCATTGTTTCTTTGATCGATGATTACGGCCCTAATGCAACCACCATTGCTCGTCTCCCTGGACTTTGCGGTGTTTATCTTGGTTTTTCTCTCGACCCAAACATCGATTGTAACTAGTAAGTTATATATTTTTAATAAGTTTTTGTTTATACAAAAATGAAATAGAATAAATAATAGTATAGAAGTTTATATAAAAAATTCAAAATCGAGAAAAACTACTATGTTTCTATTATGTACAATATTTATTATAATAAAACGGAATAAAATGTTTTATGAGACCATGAATCGTCTCAAAAGATTTTCATAGTGTGTGTGTATATATATATATATATATATATATATATATATAAATCAACAGTTTTTTTTTTTTGCATTAAGGTCTATTTATTGTTATTTTGTGAAACTTTGGAAATGTTAATCAGATGGGTAATTTTATATTGCAGCATATTTTGACCGAGATTGAATGAAGGAATGAATATGGAGTCGTTAGGAGTAGGTTTTGAAGGGCAAAGATTCGAAGAAGTACACTGTAGTTTTTAAATTTTTATGTATTTAATTATTATTATTATTATTATTATTATTATTATTATATATATATTCTTCTTCTATTTGATAATGAAAAATTAAAAAAAAAATCTATATAGATCCTCTTTGTATGCTATTATTATTATTATTATTATTATTATTATTAAGGCCCACAATCCTGGCCCGTCACTGTATCTGACCGGGTTAGGCCGAGACGGCCAAGCTTGCACCTCTAACTATAATAAATCAATAAATCAAGATATAATTTGGATCACAAAAGGAAAACATTCAATAAAACAGAGCCGAAAAAGAGCAAACTGGACATGCATTCTCAGTCAAACTCACAAAATCATACATCTAAACACCAAACCAAACCACTTATAAAACTCACAAACCATCTTCAAATTCTAATTGGCATTCCCAACCTATCCAACCTGCCAGATCCCAGATAACAAGCTCCATTACTGAATTTAGCTTGCAGAGCCGAAGAATTCGAACACCACGACGATGAAGCTGAAGAACAAGTCCTCTGTGAGCTCTGAGACCGCAGTTTCACCACCTCCTTTGGCCTCTGTTTCGGCACACTCTGCGCCCGGGCCTTCGCCCGGAATGACACAGTGTTCCCCATGTAGCTCGGACGATGCTCTAATTCCCCACTGAAAAGCATTCTTCGACATTCACTCTTCGATTCGATCCACCCATCAATCCATGAATTGCTAATCCTTTGTCTGCAATCCTCTGTTTTCTCCGGCGTCAAAGATCCCTGTATGATTCATAAAGATATAATTCAGTCAGAATTCACAATGTGTATGATAATGTGAAGTGTTTGGAAAATGAGAATGTGAGTGTACTGGATTGGAATGAGGACTGGAGCTCTTGTTTGCGCGGCGGGCACGCGCTCGAAGGCGGCCCTGAGCACGAACTAGTCCTTGCATGCACCGGAGTATCTCGGCGGATTGTTTGCGCACAATGTGGCCTCTCACCAATGCCTGCAATTTTACTAGGCCTTTCAATGCTTTGAGTGCTCTTCTTGCCTGAAAATGCAGAGGCATTAGCACAAGATACAGTTACAACAAGGATGAACTCTATAAAACAGAGCAATGTACACAGATTTCACAGCAATCAAATTAGAAGAAGAAGAAGAGAAAAAAAAGGAATTAGATTAAGATACAGTGATAGCAAATTAAAAATTAAAACAAACGACGATAAAGTTGAACAAAGATGAAAAAAGAGAGTGTTTTCAGTGCTTCCGGTGATCTCCTTGACTTGAAAAGCAAAAAATTAGAAGAAGATAGAACAGGTTCGAAATGGCATGCACATCCATCACAACCATGCAATCAAATTAGAAGAAAAAGGAGAGCTTTCTCCAGATGATCTCAGTGCTTCCTTTGCTTAATTTCGAAAAGCATGCAATCATTTTAGAAGAAAAAGGAGCGTTTTTTATTTTCCTTAATTTCAAACACAAAAGAAGTACTGAATTAGAACAAGATACAGTGATAAAGAAAGAGCAATAGAAATAAGCTAAAAGCCAAAAGGTAAGTAGGTGAAGAAGAAGAAGATAGCCAACAATGGCGTGTAAAGTCAGCAAAATGGCAGCTTTGAAATGACAAGCATATCCATTAAAATCACGCAATCAAATTAAAAGAAAAAGGCGAGTTTTTTTCATTGGAAATCGGAATATGGATTTTAGAACACTAAAAGTAATCCAAAAAGGAAAGAAATATAGAACTGAAAAAGAAAAATCCAAACTTTTACCAGATAGCCACGAAATGAAGCTTGGATCTTCACTGCGGCCCATTCTTCACGTTTAGTGATGCTCTTCGCCGGCGACTTCATTGGCGGCAGCGAAGCCGGCGGTGGTTTGGGACTGATTTCACGAATGGACTTGACAAAGCCCCATCGCTTCTTCTCTTTGGCTGGGATCTTGTTCTCCGCCGGCGAGATAGGCTTCCTTCCGGTGAGGAGAGCCTTCAGCCACCTCGTTGCTTTGGCCATCGGTTAACTCACCGCCGGGTTTCAGACACCGCCATAGAAGTTCGTCAACAGAGACGACGAGAACTTGCAGCTGGTTGGCTTTGCGGACGATGTGTATATATTGTAAGTCAGGGACATATTTACATTTAGGCCCTCTAATCCTGCGGAATTACGTCTTTTTTTGCATATAAATCCCTTAAAATTGTCATAATAGCGTAAATATAACAAAAAACAATTTTCAAAAAATTTACAACTATCTTTTAAAAACTTGACTTTTTTTCGTATAAGTAAATCGTTTATTTGAATTTTTTATATTAAAAAATAATAATCACTTTATTTCTAAAAGAAGGGAGTGCAAGTCTGAAAAAGAGAATTTTGTTTAAAAGTAACAAGAAAATCGCATGTATATGTCCGACGTGGATAACTATAAATTTCATTGTTTCAGGGGCTGGTGTGTAAAAACTCCCTTGATTTTGTTTTTCACACAAGAAAAAACAATTTTAACTTATACGCACACTTCTCCAAAAAGTGGAAGTAATTTTAGCCAAACGAGTAAAAACAGGAAACAATTATATAATTCACATGTTTCCAAAGGGCCTAAATGCAAACACCGTACGTACAAAAAGTGTTCAGCTGTACCGCGGAAACAAGATAACAGAGATACACGACAAGCTATGATGCTTCGCATCGCCGCCCCATATCGCTTAAAGCTCTGACGAGACGAAGCCACGTGGCTCACTGGGGGGTTGAAGGGCCATGTAGGGAACGAAAGCCGTTGGATCATGATCGGACGGACGGTCACATTGGGCGGTGGGGGCCCGTGAAACCTCGAATGAAGAGAAGGGTGTTGGGTACGTTTAGTATCTCAGTACGGCGGTGCAGTTGAACACTTTTTCTTTCTAAAGGACATGTACATCTGTCATGATTGGATTTGGTCCCACCAATCGGACGGCTGAAATTCGCTCAGATTTGGCTCTCGGATTTAATTTTTATTTTGAGCTCCTTCTTTATAATTGTTTTTTATTATTATTAAATAAGTGATTTTTAAAAAATAATAATAATAATAATAATAGTGATTTTATCTCAATTGATTTTTATGCTAGTAAATTAAACAGATGGTAACGAATAAATTTATAACAACTCTTTTATATTAAAAATAAAAATATAATAATTATTTTATATAGACAACAAAACTAATATAATTAATATATAAAAAGATAATAATTAGTTCTACTGTTTTTCATAATTTCACATTGTGAACAAATTAATATTGATTCATTGAATCTAATTCAATTCGAAAGTTCATAATTTCTCTTGATAGAAGAAAAAAATTCAATTGTTTTTCTTTTAAATTAATTGGAAGGATTAAAACAATAATTTTGAAATTGAATAAAAACCCAAATAACATGATATAAAATATATCAACCACAACTTGCTTTACAATAATGTAATATATTTGAGTCATTTCACAATCTTCTCTTTCTTACTCACTTCCATTATATATATATATATATAAATATTGATTTGCAATATATAAAAACAGGAAACAGACATCAAAATTCTCCATTAATTTGATTCACTTTGTGAGCAGTTGAATGTGATAACCATCTGGAAATCTTAGTCCTGGTGTTCTCACTATGTTTCCACCCTTTACTGTTTTCCATCTTCAAAATAAATAAATAAATAATCAAATAAATAAAATAACACTTCTCTTATTTAAAATAAATTTCAATTGAAATTTTAAAATTAAAACTAAAATCATTTTGAGTACCTGTACTTTGTAACTAAGCAATGGAGGAACACTGCCATTTGAAGCTTAGTGAAGTCAGTCCCCACACAAAATCTCATCCCTCCTCCAAAAGCCATAAAACTCTTTGTTCCTCCGCATAGTTCTGATTTATTCTATAATTTTTCAATTTATATTTAATATGTTACTTCAAATATCTGATAAATATTAATAAAATAAATACACTCTAAAAAAAAAAATTAAAGAACTCTCTTTCAAAAATAAATAAATCAATTAAAAACTAAATTCTTTTTTTTTTTTGGTCAAAATTGATAATCACTTGTTACTAATGTATGATAAATTATATATAATAAAAATGAGCACATCTAATTAATTATTTATGATCAAATGAATAAATACCTTCCACCTCCATGGATTGAAGGTTAATGGATCCTTGTACATTTCCGGGTTCAAATGAACAGCCGGGGGACAGACCATGACACCCCATCCGGCCGGAATTGTAAATCCTAATCAATCAAACAAGATAAAAAGCAATATTAATCTCAGTCATTAATTGGACTTGCATTAATTAATTATTACTTCATAATTAAGATCACAAAAAGCATGCATTCATGGCATGCTCACCATTCACTTGAATATCTTTCAGTGCTTTTCTGAATATTCCTGGCACTATGTTAGCCAACCTGACAGTCTCATTGATGATCTTCAAACAATCAAGAAAGAATCAGACAGGATATTCCAAGAATCAAAATTTTATATGAATGGATGATTGATTATAATTAACTTACTTGGAAGGTGAAGTTCATGGATTTGTACTCTTGCCATGTGATTCCTGAACTCAAATTCTCTCTCTTTCTGATAATGTTCTCATGTTCATCCTGTTTGGCAAAAATAGTTTAATTAATTCTCATACTTTATAATTTAATTTTGATGATCATATATATATATATATATATATATATACCTTCAACTCTTGAAGAGCTTTTGGATGATCATGGAGGAATTTAACAGCCAATGTGAGAGCTAGAGATGTCGTCTCAAAGCTTGCGAAAAGAAGCACGAACATCAAATCCAATGCAATCGCCTCCGTTAGAAGAGTTCGATCTTTTTTCAACTCTTCGATAACAAAGTCGAAGAAATCTCCGCATTGATTTGAATCTGAATTGGCTTTCCTTCTCTCGGTGAGCATATTCTTCAGCATTTCCATCGCTTTCTTCCGTCCCTGATCATCGATATATAATCGAATTGAAAGTTTTGAAAGAATATAATTAAGAACTCATGATCACATAAATATATATATATATATTGATACCTGAAGACATTTGTGATAAGCAGTGCCTGGAATGTTAATGGGGAAGGAGATGAGTCCAAGAATGAAAGCCACAAAACTCTCTCTCAAATTCTCCGATGAATTCGAAGGCTCATAGCTAATCAACTTCTTGGCAGTAAGATCAAATATCATCTACAAATTAAGACATGAGATTACAAAACTATAAACAAAAACTCACATAAACTACATATATATATATATACACACACACTCACAGTGGCTGTGGCTTCTTTAAGCTCAATACTTGAAAACTGAGACCAAGAATGAAGGCTTCTCCAAGCTGAAGACTCAACTTCATGAATCAGGGTTTCTTTGAGGCTTTCGGTGCCAAAGAGTTTGAGAACCAAGCTCTTGAGATACTTGTACATGAACCCATGCATTGAACCCACATTTTGTTTGCCAAATATCTCAGTGAATGTGTCAGGATACCAGCTCTGGAACAACCTTCCTTCTTGTTGGAAAACAAAGTGGTTGACCTCTGGATCAGTGGACACTATCACTGCCCTTCCAACCAAGTTTGTTTTGAACACTGGACCATACCTATATATATATATATACACTCTTCAACACCTTCATTCATCTCATCAAAAACAAGTTGATAATAAAATGAATATATAAATATATATGTACCTTTTCAGTCTGTCTCTAATGAAAGGAGAGAGATCCATGGAGGTGTTAGGAGAGAAGAACTGAAGAGTTTCACCAAGAAGAGGGAGACCCATTGAACCAGGAGGGAGTTTGCCTTTGCATCTTGGATTACTCCATCTATACACCCAGAGAAGAACCAAAAACATGACCAAGATGGCAACATGCATCATCTTATATATTATATTATATATAAAGAATGCAAAGCTAGAGAAAGGAGGGATGTATCAAAGCATGCATGAGATATGGTAGCACATGGGGGAGAGAGAGGGAGTAGGGTTTTGGAATGAGAAGAGAGAAACATAGAGAAGAAGCTTAAATAAGCAAGCCAACAACAATGCATGATATAAAACTTTAAAAAAAAAAAAAAAGGAGAGAAAGAGAGAGAAGTATCAACTGTGGCTTTTGTTTATTGTGCAGTTAAATGCAGAAAGCTGGAGAGTTAGTTGAAGATAATAATAATAATAATAATAATAATAATAATAATAGCTTTGTATCCCTATTCCCCAGACCACAAATTGTTCCTGGTCAAGTGGAGATTTGTTTATATAAATTAATTCACAGATATAGAAAGAAAAAATAAATAAATTTAGATTGAATGTGTTTATGTGTTAAGTCTCAGAACCATTAGATTGGAATGCTTAATTACTTTGAATAGAAGTATATATATGGCATCACACCTACTGATCTTGTTATTGTATTAATATGAAGGAGAATGAGGATAACAAGGAGTTGCTTCCTATTTAATATATATATATATATATATTCTTGTTAATATATATAGACCTCTTACCAAGATATAAATGAACAAGTATATATATATATATATATTACTTAATTTGTTATACCTTTGTATGTGTTATGGTTTGTTCTTTTACAATGTATATAACTATTTATTTTTGAAAAATATAATATCTGTATCTCTGTATAGATATATTACAGTAAATGGATTCATCTTAAATGCAGAGCATATATATATAATTCTCTAAACATGATGACAACTAGTGGAAGATGCATGCATCTTCTCATCACTTACAAAACTTTTAATTATAATTAAAACACTAATCCCGGATAAGAATTTTTTATTAGATATAAAGCAACAACTAATTATCACATTTCTTAGTTTATAAATATCATACAGCTAACTCATGGTTGAAACTATTCATCAAAAGAACATATATATATGTATATATATATAACTTCAAATCTATCTTCACAATTAATATAAAGAGAAGCAAAGATCATTCCTAGATTTCCAAAGATTTAGAAGCTGAAGATGAGCATAAAATATAAACATGAATGACATCCCAACTACTTGTTAGAAGATCTCATCAAAGATCTAAGTTATATCCTCCAATATCTCTTGATGATTTCTTTTTTTTTTTTTTTATGATGATCTTAATGAAAAAAAGAGCTCTCAGAAAATAATAAAAGACACATATACCATGTGCATACATAAATACAAGTGAATATATGTTTAATTTCAGTAGGATAATCAATTAATTTGTTTGGATATCAATGCATGACTAACCATTGATTTGACATCTTAAGACCATAATTTTGTAAGCTTGTATCCTTGTTTCATGGCCCCAAGCTTTGCATGAGATGTCATATCATGCAGCTATAATGGAGAACAAAGAGCTCTGTATATGTGCAGGGTTTATTGACTGAGTGTGGCTTTTGTGATGGAGTATTGATTGGGAGTTGTGTCTTCATGGAGCTCAAGAAGCTCAAGAATGTTTGCATGGTTTGAATGTAATAGTGCATGTCATCAAAAGAGCAGTATTTCATACTTATTTACTTTATTTCTTGCTTGAATTTTGGTTTTTTTTTTGTTTTTGAGAAAACAATTTCTTATCAAATATTATTAAGAAAGGAATTATTATTTTAAAAAATGATTTTTTTTAACAAATATATTAAATGCGCGAGATGTATTAACTAGTTGAATAAAAACTTTCTATGTAATTTATAGATGACAGAAGTTCCAAGCTTGAGAAACCGGTTGTCATTATAAACCATAAATTTGGTCGTTTATAACTAAGTAGTTTTTTTTTGTATATATATATATATATATATATATAATTAATAGAGAGTTAGCATTTTATTCCTCTTTGTTTTCAAAGTTTGAGTGTTCAGATCCTATTTATGATTTATTCACATTTCTCAGTAAATATATGAAAATACAGCAAAACAAAGCCAGACACAAAGCCCAACTAAACGTTCTTGGGTTCAGGCCTTTAGTCTTTCGGTTTTGAATAACACTCTTATTGAATATTTTTTTTTAAAAAAAATAGCACTAACTTGGATTTTTTTTCAAATTAAAATTGGATTTTTTTTTATTCTGTGTCAACTTATCTAATTTGCATTTCAATATAGTTAATCTAGAGAAAAAGTAAAAAAAAATGATAATAAATGAATTTTAATTGCATTGAACTTCTTTAAAAGAATTTTTATCATAAGTAAATATTCGTTTATAATGAAATCAAAGTGAGGTTACATTGGGCTTAATTTTTACAACTAAGTTTGAGTTTCACTCAAAAAATATTTGTTTGTAATGAAATTGAGTTAAGCTTGAGTTCAGTTTGTTAAGTTCGAGCTTGTTAAGCATGTTGAACTTGTTTACAATGAATTGAAATTAGACCGTATGTATGTTGTATCTTTAATTATATGATTAATATAACAACTCACAAAAATATAAACAATCCTGTTTAACTATTGAAAATTAGGATCCATCATAACTAAATACTAATAAAACAGTATATAATAAAAAAATTTGAGTAATTGTATATTTCATGAGAATGGCTGAATCATTGAAATAAATAAACCAGGCGCATTACTATTGATCATATGTTATCAGGTGTTCAAAATTAATATTAATTAAACAAGTCAAAGAAAAAAAAATATATCATCCATGATAAGCGTCTATTGTCAATGATCATATTTTAAAAATATTTTTCCCTACTATTTAGTATTTCTCTTAATTCATGAATCACAATAACCCACTTTTAAAATTAATTTGGAGTAAAACATATTTTTCTTTTATTTGTGATAACATAATTAAAAAACAAATAAAATCTTAGGGGAGGTGATTTTGGTCTTTATCATAATGTCAATTATAACTTTATTTGCGCCAAAGAACCAAGCATATTAACTCCATTATTAGCTCCATTATTATAACACAAACAAAAGTCTATAAATTAATTCTTCATCTATGAGAACATCATCACTAAAATTCTTTTCTTTTATATATATATGGTGGGGTGTTTAAGAGGATGATTAGAGTAAGGGAATTATGCATGGCCCATGCAATGGTAACATTTAAGTAGCATTTGGTTAGACGTAATTGTAAATGCAGAGGATTTTCAATTACAATGTAATTGAAAGTACATGAATTTAGAAGTACAGTAATTACAAAATCTGGTGTTTGGTTATATGTAACTGGAATTACTGTACTGCAGAATTTGATGTTTGGTTTGATGTATTTAAGAAATGTGGCCACTTAGGGTGTGATTACCCCAAACACCTTTATAAATACCCATTATATATATATATATATATATATAGAGGAAGGGAATTATGCATGGCCCATGCAATTGTAACTTTTAGAGAATGACCAAAAACCTAATTCAAAAGGCAAATGACAATAATGGAGAGACATAAGCCATTTTGAACCTAATTATTGACCTTTGGACTCATTCCATAAATAACATCTTTTATGACATTCTTTCACAAGTTCAAACCCAACCTCCTCAATGTCTTGCATGTTTCAACTACTATATGATAGTTTAGCTGTGTACTTGCAATGTTATTAAGTTTTGCCTTCTTTTCACTAGCCTACTATAGTGTAGAGGTTTTTTTTTTTTCTTTTCTTTTCTTATTTTGTTCCTCTTCAATTGACTACAAAATTAATTTATTATGAAAAAACATATTTCCCGAGTGATAGAAAAATGTTATAATTTTATAATTTATGTTATTTTACATACGCCTATTGACATGATTTTAATAACTAAAATCAAGTTTAGATGTATAATAAATAATTACATCATATAGAAATTATACTGTCTAGTTATAATGTGACTAATTCCTTTTTTAAACAATTTTTTTTATGTGAATAAATATAACTACTTATTTACTTAAAATATTATTGGTAAATTCTTAGTTTTGAAAAATTATTGGTAATTAAGAATTTTTTACTAATGCCTTTTTTAAACCAAGAATTTTTTTTTTTCAAAATTCTTAATTTTAAAAAAATTTCTTTTTTACATGTTAATTGAAAACAATTATTTCAATAGTTAATTTGCTTGCTATATTATTGGTAAATTCTCTTATTTTAGTTGAAGAATCAACGCACATGGCAACAAGTGAAACAAAGTTAATGAGAATGCGCTAGAGAATTTGAATATTTATCAATATATATATATATATATGCAAATAAAAAAAATGACCTTCAATTCCAAGCGAGTAACTTAATTGTCCCTTTTCATTCTACATAATAGACACCGACATGAACTTAACCATGATCCTTATTGTACTTGGAACATAGTTTGAAATGCAATTAAAATGGAACATTTAGTAAAATCAATTATAAAAACTTTTTCATTCCAAATATGTTTAAATGCATGTTCACTTCAACTATAAATGAACATTTGCTAAACCAATATGAGCTCATATTAGAATTATTAACAACACATGTATTGCATATCTTCCCATGTTTTCATAACTAAAAATCCTCAAAATAGTCCATCTATTATCAACAATTACTCACCAAGGAAAAAAAAGGTTGGTGGAGGTTGGGGTGGTGGTTATGAATCAGGCCGAGAACTAGTAGCTAGAGTGTAATGGTGGCAGCTCAGCGGAGGAGTGCTTGGAAGTGAAGGAAAGGTTGGTGGTGGCTGCTCAGGTAAAGGGAGGGGTGGGAAAAAGCTTAGTGGAGGTTAGGGTGGTCGCCTAGCTGGGATCAAAGAAAGGGGGAAAAAGGAGGGCACTTGATCAGGCCGGGAGACTCAGATGCTGATTCCGGATTTGACAATTTTTACACAGGCGAATGCAATTGGGCACATGGTCTGGAGCGTGGTCGAGCAAAGGACAAAGGTGGCACGCGGTATTACTGCTGCGCGCTGTGACCAAGGGTGGCTGGTTGAAGCTACAGTTACATCGGTGGACACTGCAAGCTAAGTGAAGTCAGGGACTTCACCCCAGACCGGTATTGGGCATGGGGCTCAATTAACCTTGGATTTGGGGTAGCTCTTGTAATAGGGTCTAATGTGTCTTTGGGAGGAGACAAGACCTTTTGGTGATGGTTTTTGGCCATTGTTGTAAACATTTCTCAATTTAAGAGAGTTTATGTTTTTCTCTCTCAAAATGGGTTTCATGTGTCGTGTTTCTCGTACCGTGAATGTTTTTCGGTTTTGCTCGCTTTCTTTTATTTCGTTGTGCTTGTGATGCAAACAAGAATTCATCAATTGTTCTTGCAAAGAAGGCTGACTTGTCACTATGGTATATATCAGGTGCCGCACGGCCGAAGATAATCGGTTGAAGTCGTGACATCATCCATGATGACATTCTTAACATTTCCTTAAACGAATTCCTCTTAATTTTGGTCATGCTTTGCTTACCTAAATAAAGAAAACAAACAAATAAAAGATGGAAACAACGGGTCCAAAGATTAGCTGGTGATTTTCTTTTTCTTTTTTTGTGCATATACATCCCATCAGAGGGGTATATAGGTAATCACAACTTCTCCAATAACACATCAAAACAAAAAACAAGAATGATTAAGAAAACACAAGCAAGCAACTTTCAAAGAATAATTTCCTGTCACATTCATTAATGGCATCAAGTCAGCTCTGAGGCAATCATACAAAAAGTTGGACCGATTTTTATAGCAGTAATACAACAATTCAATACCACAAAAAATTAAAAAAGAAAAAAAAAATTACAAACTATTCCTCAAACTGTAAAGAAATCACAAATTCCCAGACCAAAGACAAACAGTAAAAAATTCAGTAACTACAAATTGCAGAAAACTAAAAGAAGAAAATTTTGATATTTATGCATTCAGATCAACCTCATTTTGCAGAACAAAAGAATCCAAAAATTTCATTGGTCCCCTTCTCCATCCCCCAAGCATTTCTTTCTCTTTTTTTTTTTCATTCTTGAGAAAATAAAGAAGAAATTCACATGATATGTTATGCATCTTCACCAGATGAAGAAGTCCAGTAAGTTTTGACAACAAGGAGAATTTTTTCTCTCTGGAGAGGGCCATCCTCATGATCAACAATTTGGCTGTCCCATCTCATTCCATCAGTTATGCTCTTGATTTTTACCAGTAAATCTACATCATCTCTGATTATCACTGATCCTTCTGGCCTTAAAATCCTGTCCATCTCCAGCAGTATGTCTTTCATTTCACATCTATACAGAAAAAATAAATAAATAAATAAATAAATAAATAAATTCGGTTTCTGCATGTTCATATCAGAAAAGAAAAACTTGAATTTTGTATTTCTTTTCTTAATCCAATGTGAAACTGTCACCGGTATTTTGTTCTAGGAATTCAGTTCATAAACAAATGAAACTGCCGAAGTTCATTCGTATATACAAGAAAATGCTGGTGTTCACATCTATACAAAATAAATAAATTCAGTTTCTAAATGTTGATGTCATGCAAAAAAAAACTTCATTTTGGTATTATTCCCTTAGTCTAACTTGAAAGTGTATTCATGCTATCACCAGTATTTAATTCTTTGTAGCAATTCAGTTCATAAACGAATTAAATTGCCAAAAAATAAATCAATTTGGTTTCTTCATGTCCATGTCAGATAAAAAACCTCCACATATCTTACGTGCATGCAAATATGAGTATTCCTTGAAGGTATGTACATGCTATTATAATCAGTATTTTATTCTTTGAATTCCGTTAAAACCATCAATAAATACAGGAAAATATTGGTGTTATGTGGAAGTATATGAATACAAATCATCATGTATTTTATTTGTAAAGTTATATATTTGTTTGTGTTTATTAGGTGAATGTCACTTTATCCAAAATACAAAAGAAATTTATTTTTTTAAGGAAAAGAAAATATTGATTCCAGGTGTCCATATATATATATATATATATAACATGATAATTACATGATAATTCTTTTAAGAGAGTCATAAGCAAATATAAATTCGAGGCTTTTCCTTAGCAAATGTGAAAGATTTCAAAATCACAATCCTTTTACATATATACACCTTATAAAATCTAAAAGTGCAAATATCTCTTTTTCCTAACAATAACTATAAAGTTTTTCAGGGGTGTATATATATATATATATATATATATATAATTACATACAAATTTAAGAAGCTTTATTTCAAATGTGATTTTTTTTAAAATTAGCTATTTTACATACATATCCTTACAAAAAGTAAAATGTATATATATATATATACACACACACACACAAATTCAAGAAGCTTTTTTCAAATGTGATTTTTTAAAATTAGTTATTTTACATGCATATCCCTACAAAAAATAAAATCATATATATGACCTGAAGAAAAAAACCAAAACGAGACATGCACATAAATGAAGAATTGATCATTCTGTGCTCTTGACCTGTTACTATTATTGTTTCTGTCTGGCAAGATTTTGAATGTAAATGCCCACCTCATTTTTCATATAGGGCCAGGTCAAGTAACACTTAGTAATTAATCTTTTGGTTTAGAGATTTTTTATTTTAAATAAAAATAATCAAGGGGAAAAACTCAAAAAGTAGCTCTAATGGCGGAAAGCAAGCAAAAGAAAGAAAGCATACCGATCTCGATACAGCGTGAAAATGGCGTCAGCGTGCAGGAGATCATACGTTCGTGGATACGTCGACATGGCTTCGCACCTGCACGCCATCGACGACCATTAGAGATATCGATCAACCCTAGCAATTGCAATCATCCATCAAAGAAAATGCTCACCAATCTTGGTACGTTCCAATGAGTCCCCGCTCGTAGACGACGCCGAGAGTGTCCACCTCCGCCACCGTTGGGACGATGTTCATCACCCACACTGGATCGTCGATCATCGCCGCTGCAAACCCACCCAGCTTCGCGTTCATATCCAGCAAGTTCCGGTACCGTCCCTTGCTCCCCAATTGACTGTTTATCGTCTTGTAGTAGGTGGCCCTCTTTTTCCAGAGCCCTGAATCGGAGGCGAAGATCTCGGGTGTGGTACCGGTGATGGTGCCGGCCATGATCCTTGGGGGAATCGCGTGGAGCCTCGCCGGCCAGGGTTTGAGATCGGTGGGGGAGGTGGGGGAGAGGAGTGACGCAGGAGTCCATGGCAGTGTACCAGGCGGCGTCGGCATTGGAGGAGGGACAGATGGCGGCGGCGAAGGCGGCGGTGGTGCAGTGGAGGTGGGTTGTAGGTTTTTGCCAAACGGCAATGTCGCCCTTTTCTTTGATTTTGTTCCAGCATAAGCTTCTTGCGATTGATTCAATGGCGGTTTGCTCGGCGTTGAGATCGTCCTGTGTGCGTTCCCATCCCCTCCAGTGTTTTTTCCAGTTGATTGGGGGCCCGGAGAGGATCCAGTAGCCTCCTGGTCGGAGAATTCTATCGATTTCCTTCAAGAAAAGGCCATCTTGGAGAAACAATTGGTAGTGATTAGCGATTTTTGGGCATGACCCCAAAGTCTTCGATGAAATGCAGCAAAGATAAAATAGATGAAGAGAAAACAGAGCAACAAACGCATTGTGATCGATGACATGCGGCAAAAAAAAAAGCACCTAAACTCATGGCGTTCCATCTCATGATGTTCAATGAAACATGGCAAAGAGGACATATGGAAAAGAGAGATGAACTCAAGGTGTCGACGAAGAGAAAACAGAGCAATGAGTTCTAGGTGTCGACTAAGAGCAATGAGCAAAGAATTCATGGCGGTCGCTGAAACACGATGAAGCTCAAGGTGTTCGATGAAATGCTGCAAAGAGAAAACAGAGAAAAGGGATTACCATAAAGTCGCCAGGGAATGAGACACCGTGAGCAGTGCGCCATGTCAAACGCGCGGGTGGGATACGGCAACCGCTTGGACGCGAGCACGCCGATCATCGCCGGTACACCACGCTCGAGCGCGAACTGCACCTGGGCCTCGTGCGAATCTCTCGGTGCAAACGACATCGTCAGCACATCCCTCGACAACAGGTATGCTCCAAAACTCGCAACCTAAGCATGACTCCAATCGCACCATTAGAAACAGAGATCCATGAACGTCAAAAACTCGAGCTTGAACTTGAGCTGAAGCTCACTCACCCCACAACCAGTATCAACGACGGTCCTAATAGTTCCATCATTCAAAGGAACAAGCTTGGCGATGTCGTCGATGTAGGCATCGGCGCCGCGTGGGAACATCGTGCCACCGCCGGGGAACCGGAACTTATCGCCGTCGACGCGGATCCAGTTCTGCACGGCCTTCTCGACGCTGAGCTCCTTGTGAGGGACGTTGGCGAACCAGGCCGTGCCGCGGCTGGCTGGCCATGGGAACGGATTCCGGTAGCCGGCCGGCGCCGGAATCAAACACTTCAAAATCTCATCTTTGGCCGGGCAGTGGCGTTCTCTGTAGATGAGACGGTCCCGGTCGAATTTGAGACTCCGGTCACGGTCCTCGCAGGGAGTGTACTCGCTGTACTTGGGATCACAAGCCGGGAACTTCTTCGTCTCCGGCGAGGTCAAGGCGCTCTCATCGGCCGCGTGGTGGGCGGTGAAGTCGAGTGTGCGGAGAGATGGAGAACGAGAAGAAGAAGAAGAAGAAGAGGTTGAAGGGTTGCAGGAGAGGGAGAGGAGGGTGGACGTGGAGGTGGAGCCGGAGGAGTGTTGCCAGAGGGCCAGCAGGTAGGAGGCGGTGCAGAGGAGGGCCACGGCGGCAATGGGGAGGACGCCGGAACGCTTGAAGGAGGACTGAGGAGAGGTGAGCTTCTTCCACTCTCCCGCCATTATTGCAGGACTGAGGTAGGTGATGCTCTTTCCCTCTCTTCTGCTTCTTCTTCTGGTCTGAAGATGGTGATGGTGTTATTATATAATGGGATAATTAATAATTAGTGGTTAATGAAAAAAGATTTATTGTGGGCTTTGTTATTGGAAAGTTGCTTGTGAACCTGGGATGGTTGGTGGATAAAAAATTAATTTTAAAATATGAAAAATAATGAATTCAAGCGATTAATGATAACAGTGCAAATTTGTCTCTTTTTTTAAAATATATCTTTTTAACCGTATTACTTTAAATTATATATATATATATATATATATATATTAATATCTTCATGATTTTGAAAAGACTAATTACTTTTAGAGGAAAATTAACATATTAAAACTTTGCTTTTTTTTTTTGGGGGAATGCCTTTTATATTTATCTTGAGTGAATATCTGAGATTTTGTTTTCAAAGATTTTCTTTTGATTTTTGCCTTCTACTGTTGTTTTTTTCAATGTACCAATACTACCAAATATAACAATTAGATTTGCATAATTAAGAGGAAATTGCATACCCACTTACTTAAAATTTGTGTATAATACGGTGTTAAATGGAGTTAATTACCACAATTAATTGTGCACAGATTCCCAGAGTCAGTTACAGTCTTTAGTTTTTACAGTCGGTTTTGGGTAAAAAAATATAAATCTCTTTTGTTCATCATATATGAATATCTCGGCTATGTTTGATTGGCAACATGGAAAATACGTGGAATAGAAATTTTTTTCACCATGGAAAAATTTTCTGTGGAAAATAAGAAAATAGTCGTTTGATTGGCATTATTTTCTAGCTTGAAAATTAAAAATTTTCTATGAAAAATTCTTATTTTGTTATTTGATTGCTCTCTTTTTTCATATAGCCCCTTACGTTTTCCATGGAAAACTTTTCCAAGGGTGGAGGCAGGAAAAATTTTCCACACGTGGTAGAGTTTATAAAAAATTTTCCATGGAAAATTTTGGCAAACAAATAGCCTATTTAGCTGGAAAATGATATGTGAAAAATTTTTCCAGAGAAAAAAATTGCAATCAAACACAGCCTAAAATGTTAAACTTTGCAGGGTGTCATATGTGTTTTTTTCCCCCACATAAGTTTTTGTCTTGAGTTTCTATCTTTTTTGTCTTGATTTTGAGGGACAGATTCATATTTATTTAGAGGTCTTATTAAATTTTTACTAATTATTTGTTTATTATTAATTATATAATGACTATAATAGCCTTGTATACTCTGTAACTCTGATTTGTTTTTCCGTATAAATCTGTATAAATCCATGTTAAAACTTTGTGGTGCTTTGTGTGATGATCAAGCTTTTATCAACATATAGAATAGCCTTTTATTTTTTTAAAAACAATAAAATAATAAAATAACAAAAAAGGCTAAAGTTGTTGATTTAGGTTCATGTTGGCTAACAACCCTAATAAAATCTAGGGTTTCATGAAAGGCACCCTTGTGAAAAGGAAACATAAGTGAGCCTAGCGTGGATGACCACTCGCTCATCATCCCCTCTAATTTTTATTCAGTTTACATTCTCGACAAACTTTGGACGTATATGTAATTTACTGTATTTTTTTGTGCTTATTTGCAAAACTATGGAGTTTGTTATGAAACACGTATCATCATGTGTTAGGTTCCTCTCTTATTCTTAATCAAAACAAAATATTTTATAATTATAAGGGGCACACTCGTTGCCTTTTTTTTTTTTTGGTGATAAATTTTACATTTGTCTATATTATTTATTTAAGATTTTTTTTCCTTGTGTTTTATAGGTAAAAATAATAATAATAATAATAATTGTGCTCTTTGGCCATAGAAATATCAGGGTCATTTTTGTAATTTACTTAATATTAAAAAAATAGGAAATTAGACGTGAGAAACACCATCTATGTTCCCAATTTTGGTTGGTTTTCTTATTATGGAGATTGTTATTTGTAGGCTGGTAGCAAACATAGCATGAGAAACTTCCCTTTTGATTCCTTTCAAATTCAATGTGCGTACATGCAAGAGACCATTTGACATCGCTATTTTTTTTTTTTTTTTTTTTAATAATTATTATAAATGGTCTCATATTCTTCCTTAATCAAATCGACTTGAAATTAGTTACAAGTCTTTGAAAGTTCACAATTTTCCCAATCAGTCCCAATGATTTATTTCATATTTCTTAGTCCTTCAATTTTAAACTTTTAGTTTTGTCTTTTTTTTTAAATTCCAAAAATAGCCCTTCTACTAGCAGCGAAACACATTATTGTTACTAAGGGTGAGAGGGCGAGCTCGTCATTTCTAGTGAATGGGACAAGCTCACTTACGCTCAGAAGATCAAACAACCCTTGTTTGTGCCCAAACAATGAATAAGCCGGAGCTTTTGAGCAATCAAGAGGCTGTGGACATAATGGGACTAGCACTCTGTCTAGCACATCTGCGTTTGGCAGCTTCGGGCCTTCGGGTCTACTGCTAATACGGGTGCCAATAAGTAATAAGTGAGGTTATGAAGATATTAGGAATTTTAAATGAATTTAGATTTAAAAATAAAATAATATGAAAAACATGGACTGTTTAGAGATATGAAAATTTTAAGGGCCTGTTTTATAGAATTGAACAAGTGGTAAGGATTTTCTGTTAATAAGTTTCTCTAAAATTAAAATTAATAAAAGAGATGGGTCACATGGGCACATGAAAAACATCCCCCAAAGGAGGAAGCTTCACAAACTTTTTAAAGTTAAGCTCTTTTTAATACGTGATTAAGTAGCCTTAATTAGAGTCATTTGTGGGGGCCCAAATTACCAGAAAGGACCCCACATGCCTCGATAAGAGTCAATGCCTCGGGGGTAAATCCGAGATTGCGCCCAAATCCCACGCCTTTGATGAGGAAACCAACGTGCCGGATTGATCACCGCCAACGTGCATTACTAGCCGTCCGATGGGCTGAAATAATAAAATCTTATTCAAGTTATTTAATAATCCTAGATTTTTTTTTCTAATATATCAGTGCATTTATTTATTTATAAAAAATTCCTGAAATCTCATTTTCCGTGAGAAAATAATATAATATTATTTTATACAACCTTTTAAAAGCGAATTATTTAAATACTTATTATGATAAAGGAAAAAAAGACAAAGGTGACATTTGGTGCAGGGTGTTAAGAAAGGTACATTTGTCTTAAAATATTAATTACTTAAATAAATAAACAAAAATTTATTTAAATATTAATAAAAAGAAGAATATAAGGGATTTGGTTATTATCTAGGGAGGGTCAATTCTTTGCTTAACGATTTAGCATAGTTTTAATATTAAATAATAATAATAATAATACTATTATTATTAATATATTAATCATAGATCTAATCTTTAACGAGGAGGGATCCATTTTAAAAGGTCAAACTCCAAGGTCAACCTTCAAATATTAAATATAAATATAAATATAAATTATTCATATTTAATTAATAATTTAATGTATAAAAATTAAATACATTGGGCTATACGCTTAGAGTTTGAGTTGCCGTTGTAGATCTCCCACTGATTTTTAGATAAACAAAGACTTTGTAATTTTGTTTTATTCCATTTATTTATTTAAATCATTTGAGTCATTTGTAAGATTATATATACTTTTAAAACTTTGTTTGTTTATTGTGATTTATTATTACTCATCTTATTAATATTTAATGAGAAACCTCTCACCTTATTTATTTCCACTGCAAATATTTTGAATTTTTTTGTTTTCATATTTTTTAAATGTTGAAACATTTTTTTAGTTAATAAATATTAATAATGAAATGATATATGTATATATAATTTTAATTTTTAATGGAAAAAGGGAAATTTGTATACTAATAATAATTACAATTCATAAATTAATAAAAACAAAAAATATTCCTAAAATATTCTCTTATAGTGATGATACAAATAATATAGGGCGTATTATTAATAATATTGGCTTTAAATTACAAAAACAAAAAACCTCTATAATAAAAGAAAAGAATTAGAATTTCCCCACTCTGTTGGATTTCTATTGAAAAAGTTTTCATCACATAAAAGTTTTTATTTTTATTTTATTTTATTATTGTTATTTTTTATATTTTATATTTTATATTTTTTCTTTTAAGATGTGTTTGGTTAACTATGACTTAATTTACATGTATGCTAACTTGTACAATATAATAGGGGGAGAAATAAAATATTGATTAATACAATGAAGTTGAGTCAAACCATTTGAAGCATGCTACTTTTTTATCTTTTATTATTATTATTATTTCATTATTTATTATATATTTAATTTTTCTTTTAAGATGTGTTTAGTTAACTATGACTTAATTTACATGTAAGCATTCACATTAATAATTAAAATAAATAAAAATTAAAAATTAAATCACAGTTTTTAATTCTTTTATTAAAAAACACTAATCTAACCTTGACGAATAAATTACCAAAAAAAATGAAAGAGGATTATTTTTATGTAAATCAAGTTAGATAAATGCTATTTTGGACGAAATATTCATCCGAAACAATGGGCTGAATGATGTGGAATATCCACGTTATCCCACTTTCTCTCACCCCCATTTTAAAAGTTAGAAATAAATAATAAACAAATAAGGGTGCCGGTGGCGTTAGATGAGATGGCAGGGGTGGTGTAGGAGGTGTGATGGTGGTGGTGGGATAATGAAGAAGGCTTTAAGGGACCGTTTGGTTTGCGGTAATGTGAAAATATTACCACGTTTGGTTACTGTAGCAATGGTAATGTGAATGGTAATGTGAGATTACCAATAGTGAAATATTACCAAATGAGGTGGTAATCTGATTACCACCAAAATAGGTGGTAATCCAGTTACCAGAGTTTGTGGTAATCTGAAAATTTTGTTTTTTCCAATTATACCCCCACTTATTTAATCTAATTTCATATTATACTTTTATTATCAAAGCCCTAGTTTTGTTCTTTTTTTATTAAAATATTTATAACATAAAATATATATATATATATATATATTATAATTTAATTATTTATTTATCTAAATAATTTAAATTAACATTTTTAAAATGTTATATGGAGAGGTATTTTGGTAAATTTATTTGATATATATTATTTAATTATTTATTTATCTAAATACTTTAAATTAAAATTTTCAAAATTTTATATATAGGGGTGTTTAGGTAAATTTATTTAATATATAATTATTATAATTATATATATATATATATATATATATATATATAATTATATATTATAATTTAATTATTTATTTATCTAAATATTTTAAATTAAAATTTTTAAAATTTTATATGTAGGGGTATTTAGGTAAATTTGACATATTACTGAGTTGATTACCATGACTAACCAAACATGGTAATGAAAGATTACTAGTGATATAAGTTCTCAACCAAACACAGTAATATCACATTACCACAACATTTCCGGGCATATAATATTCCTGACCTCATTACCATGGTAATCTCATTACCGTGGTAATATATCATTACCGCGAATCAAACGGCCCCTAAGGGTTATTTGTTTATTTTTCATTTCTAACTTTTTAAAATGAAGGCAAGAGAAAGTGGGATGACGTGGATGCTCCACGTCATTTGGCCCATTGTTTCTTACGAATAGCATTTCTCATCAAGTCTTCAACAAACCCTTCACAAAAACATAAGTCACCAGATGAGATGATAGTTATAAAAAACAGCACACTATCGACTAAGTGAGCTCACCCAATTTTAGTGAGCCCTCACACGAATTTGTTGGGAGTATATCCTCGAATGCTAACGAAGATATTTGTATTACAATATCTCATTCGTATTATATGCTTTTTTATTATTAATAATAGATGTTTATTTTGATGTTCATATAAAACTTGTGTTGGCATTTTCATAAGTTTTGAACAATATGGTTAATGTGTGTCAAGTTAAACTTTCTACGTGGGTAGTATTGCGCAACACTACGCCTTAATAATTTATTTATTTCTATTTTCAAATTTAAATGTTAATTAAATAAATTAATGTAACTTTAATTCAAAATTTTTAAAGTCATGTATAAAATCTAATTTTATCATTTTTCAAAAAAATATATACACCAATGCAATGTTTGATTTGCCATAGAATTTATCAAATCAACTAGTTAATGTCATAATTTTATTTCACTTCGTAGAATTTAATCGTTTAAAAAAATTAAAATTTCAATGTTATAACTGTGTGGATAGATAATATATTAAATGAAAATTTTGATATAATTTTTTAAAAAAGAAAACATGAACTATGGGCCCTATTATAAGATCTAATATATTGCATATTGATTTCATCATAATTTAAATTTGTTTTGTTTAAAATGATTAACATTTTTATTAAAAATTTATTAAAATTATTAAGATTATAATTATGTGATACGATAATAGTTATGAAACTTTTATATATAATTAAAAAAAATGAGGTATGGGCCTCATTGCAGGCCTATTATAATCCTAAATTTATTGAATATTGAGATTATTAGAAATTCATTTTTATAATTTAAAAATTCAATTAAAAATTTCAAAATTATAATAAAATGAATAAGATAAGGATAAATAAAAATTTTAAGTATATTTTTAAAAAAAGTAAAAATCTCGGGGTCTTAGTCATAGGCCTTGGTTGAGTAACCATTTTCAGAAGAGATGCCCACATTTATATTTTCTTAAAATATATAATAATGGGTTAAGTAATTATATTAAGGGAAAAAATACAGTTAAGTAATGATTTTCATAAAATTTTGTTACTGAACATTTTTGAGTGGTACATTGTAAAAATAAAAGTAGGTTATATATATAAATGTTCAGATGATTTTTTTTATTTTTTTTTGACAAATAGATTCGATTGTCTTATTTAAAAAAAAAAAAGTCAAAGACATACACAGATGTTAATACACAAAAGATTTGATCTCAAGTTTTTTTGAATTAATATGCAATAAATGATTTGGTGCTTTGAATTAATATGCAATAAATGATTTGGTGCCGATTGGTCAAAAGATCGTTGGCATATTCTAATGATTTTGTATTGGTAGAAGAGAGATAAATCTCAAGATTTAAAAAAAAAAACAATTTCAGTGTTTGGTTGACAGGATTTTAAAAGCCAATGTAATTCAGATTACATTCGAGATTGGGTTTTATGGTCAAATTAGCCTTGAAACCAAATATTTTTATCTTTTTGCTCATTCACATGTGATATCCATGTGATTTACATGTGATCAATTAGAAATAAATAAATATTATCAAATATTAATTATTGGAAAACTTATAAATTCTGATAATAAGTTTAATAATTTATTTATAAAATTAATAGTTAAATTATCGATACCATAATTAAAACTATTAAACTTGTTAAAAATAGATAAAAATATTAGAAATATTATTTTTGTGGGGTTAATAATTAAATTTAATATTTTAAAATATAATAAAATTTTAATAAATTTAAATTTAATAGTTAAAGTAATTGGTATGTATTTAAAATTATTAAAATAATATTAAATATTATAATATAGTATTTTTATATATATTCAGCCAAATGTTATATTTAATTTTATTGAATTTTAAAATTCAGCTACTTTTATTTATATTATAATTAAAAATCCACTGTATCTTAAATTATATTTAACTAAACTCAATATAAAAGTGTTTGAAAACACAGGAAAGTTGCATATAAATATAATAAATGGAAGGTGAAAAATACAACAGGCTATATATGTAATTTCAAGCTTGATCAGGGGTATCTACGTAAAGAGATTTCTTCTCGTGTATAAGGGCGTCTCCTGGGAATTCTAGGGTTTTGGTCGGCGTCCAAGGGAGCTTTTTTCGCATCATGGCGGACGACGACTACAATGACGTGGATATGGGGTCAGTTCTATCTTTTCACCTTCCTTTTAATCCTATTGCTGTTCATTGATTTCTATTTGCCGTGCTTTCCCCCAATTTTTTGGGTGCTGGGGGTTCGAGGATTGGTATTGTTCAGCGGCTCTGTGTCTAGGGTTATTGATTTGTAGTTTTTTAGTTTTCCAATTTGTTTTATGTTGATACGTTTGATGGAATTTTTAATCTTTCATCGTTTTATACCATGGTTTGATGGTTTTTGTTGGATTTTTAGTTTTTGGATGGACGATTGGTATTTTACTAGATTGAATAGATGCTTTGTCTGTTTTTCCTGATTAGAGTAACATTTGAGGATGTTATTTGTTTTGATGATACATTGTATAATTGAAATTGATTTTCAAGTAGTAGTAGTTGAAACTAACACTAAGATGAACTTGAAGCATGACTAGATTGCTTATATTTGCATTGATTTTACTTTTCAAACGCTATGCTAGACATAGAACTGGAATTTGTCATCCAAATGATTTTGTATCAGATTCAACTGTATACTTGGTATCCAATTTGAATTCTAGATAATGGCTGTTTATACTCGGATGTTTATTTTACTTATTGAGATGGTCAATTGTAGGATCGTATCAGTTTGTTTTGCCCCGTGATCACTCTGTTTTATAGATATTATCACTCTGTTTTGCCCCATGCTGTAACAATATGTAGTATAAAGAGTGAATTGTGAAGTGGAGGTCATTGCAACTTTATTTTGGACATTGCAGCTTTGTTTGGTATATAAATCATGTCTAACAAGTGCTTGTGTCTGGATTTTGTCATCAGGCCCTTGTAGGACAGACTTCATGATTCATGAATTTATAATTACAACAATTTAGATAGTCTAGGATGTATGGTATTTGGCTCAGAAGGATTACATGTCGTGTGTTTGAAATTAATAAAGTGTTTTTGCATGTTGGCTAAAGTTGTTTATATTCAGTTTTTTTTTAAGACTCTGTTTTGGTTGGGGCCTTTTGCATATTTCTTCCACCTTTTGTTCATCACTTATGATCTGGTTTGTTGAAAGATTTGCTGCTAAATTTCATCACTATATGAGATTTCATTTGTTGTGTAAGACTTTGTTGTTTTTCTAAATGTTCATGCATTCAAGCCAATTTCATCAATTTTTTTGGTACATGTAAATGAATCTGTCCTTGGTATTGCTAGATATTGTTTATGTTGATTGTTCAACAAGGAATACTAATCATGACATTTGTAGAAGTTGTTCACTTGATGAAATATCTAATCAATCGACCAGTTGGGATTCATGACTAAATGCTCTAGTTAACTTGCCCATGATAGTCTTTTCATTATTTATGCATGTTGGAAATGATGATGGGGCACCCAAAAGTATACTATTTCTACAGGTCCAAAACATCTTGAGGTGCAACACTGGTTAAAATCTGCTAAATAACAAATTCTAATCCCTATTTTCAAATGTGCCAAAATTTTTTCACAATGTTTTTTTATGAATTGGTCAAGCTAGTTATTAAAATGCCCTTTTGACTTTTCCTTAATGTAGTAAACATATCAGATTTTGTTTTCGAAATCTTGTGTATGTGATTTTTTTTCTCTGAATCTTTTTGGAGTTTAACCTCTCTCAGCAATGTATATATGTGCAGATATGAGGATGAGCCCCCGGAACCTGAGATTGAGGTATGAAGCTAAAGTCGTAGCGCTGCATGCCGCGATACTAAGAAATTCTGTATCTTGAATCCTTCTTTTGCAGGAAGGGGCAGAGGAGGATGTTGAAAATAACAATGAAGATGTTCCGGATGCTTTTGTAGGTGCGGAAGGTGAAGAAAAAGAAGCGCAAGAACCAGTTCAACGGCCTCGGAAAACTTCAAAGTACATGACAAAGTATGAGAGAGCAAGAATCTTGGGCACACGTGCACTACAGATCAGGTAAACCCTTTCAACAGTTGTATCTAAATGAGTTTGATTATTGCTTCTTTGTAGACATTATCATGTTCAATCCATGTCAACAGCATGAATGCGCCTGTGATGGTAGAGCTAGAGGGTGAGACTGATCCGTTGGAGGTAATTCTTACATCATAAGTACCTTTTGATTTAGATCATCTCAAATGGCACTAGAATGTGATGCTTTTGAGATAGAATGTTTCCAGCCACATAAAAAAAGAAAACACAGAATAACACTTTCTATCTCAAATGGCACTGGCTTCTGATTGGGTTGGTTCTAATTAAGGCCAATCTCTTGGAAATCTAGACCTGAAAAATAGGAGCTCATGGTTCTTGATTTTGTAAGAAATACCCAAAACCATGGATTCCTTTGTTTGGTTTCATTGTGTAAAATAGTGCTGTGTCAAATTAGTTTCAATCCTGTGACCCATTTTCACCAATAGGTATAAGGTTCAGTTCCCTAATTGCTGCGCAAAATTGATCATAAACTCCCTTTCTTTGTCCATAAAGTATATAATTAGATAAGGCTTGGAAAACTTACAATTGCACTTATGGAAGGAGGAAGAAAGTGTGATTGCATTTGGAGAGCCTCATTTGTGTTTGGGTGGTGATTGGTTGGTTACTCGCATTCTCCAACCAAGCACCCCAAGGGTCGAACTTAGATTGTGGTGAACGCTAACCATGCGCAACTCATTTTCAGCTGTAGAAGGGAGTTAGGCGTATAACTATATAAAGTTTGTCACATGTAAACAATACGTGGTTATTGGTCAGGCCAAGCAATTGCTTATGGGTCTTGTGTGAACATCTGGGGCCTTACCCATGGTTAATTTGTTTACTATTATTTTGTTTCTTATCAAGGGATGGAGTATGAAAATTTTCAGTTTCTCACCAAGTGGTGTTTCTTCATACTGAAGTTCTATAGGTCCTATCAGCTAATATTGAAACATATCTTTGTGTGGATTGCTTTTATAAAAATATTATCAGTAATGTATGCAAGATCACACTAATGCTGTCTTTGATTGCCCTTTTTTTTCCCTGTAAAAATTTTCCACGGATCATTTTCCAGCTAAATAGGTTGTTTGTTTGCCAAAATTTTCCATTGAAAAATTTTCCACAAACTCTATTATGTGACCCTATTTTCCCTCAAATTAGTGGAAAATTTTTCATGCCTCTATCCTGGGAAAAATTTTCCATGGAAAATCTAAGGGGTTATGTGAAAAAAGAACAATTAAACAACAAAATAAGAATTTTTCATAAATTTTTTTTTATTTTCTAGCTAGAAAATAATGGCAATCAAACTAACATTTTTCATTTTCCACGAAAAATTTTTCCATAGAAATTATTTTTTCCACCCATTTTCTATGTTGCCAATAAAACACAGCCTAATAGTATTATATTATTTCTCTGTGTGTTTCCATTCTGATGAGTAATATTTAATTAATCAATTTAGAGTTTGTCATTGATGCACAACTTACTATTACCTCCTTATGCAAATTTAGATCGCAATGAAGGAGCTCAGGCAGCGCAAAATACCATTCACCATCCGCCGATATCTGCCTGATGGAAGGTAAGCAATCCAAATTACTCATATTTCTTTTTTTGTTTGCCAACCGCGTTTTTGTATACGCATCATCAGCACAATTATATCCATTTTTCCCCACAGTTATGAAGACTGGGGAGTGGATGAACTCATAGTGGAAGACTCATGGAAGAGACAGGTTGGCGGGGACTGAACAATTCGCCACTCATCAGATAACAGCAATGATGCAGAAACTTTTATCGTGAACATATATATAATCTATCTGCAACTTTGCGATTAGTTGTTATAAACCATATTCAGTTGGTTTCTTTTGTAAGATACAAACATGATGTAACCGCTGGTTTATGAGCAATCTCTGTTAGTATCAAATGAGTTGTGTTTTCATTTTGATGCATTGTAAAAACGCTATGGAGCCATTAACTTCTCAAGCAGCTACAGTTGTGCTTGCAGTGCTGCTGTGATGGTTATGACCAAGCATCTTTGCTGTTTAAATATGCATGTTGATGAAAATTTGGGGGGAAAAATTAATGTATAATGTGATGTTCATGTGCATGTGCTTATGATGCTCATGTGGTAAAAATAAACTAGGGCAAATTTGTTATAAATGCCTTATGATTGTTTTTAATGTCTGTATTCTTAGGAATGAATTAGATAGGCATGCTTCCAGGCTTTTGGTCTATTTTCATAATATCTTTTTACGCAGGATATTTGTTTCAGAAAGATTTGAGATTAAAGTTGGAAACTCATACATGATGAAGAGATAAGTGTGTTGAGGTATTAATTCTACCTTTATGTATATATATTTTTTGTTTAAATCGGGAGTTTGTCACCTATATGTCAAAGAAAACTCCTATTTTAGTTTGGAGTTATGATTTAATTGATAAAATAAAGCCTTTTAACCAAAGAAAAAGAAAAAAGTTTAGGGCTAGTGCCATTCTGAGAGTACACAAATGACATTGGGCTTCTTTCTTGAGCTCAGATTATTACGCAATTAAAATTATTAATACTAGCATGAAATGTTTTATTATATAATGGATAAAAGTATAATTTCAAAAATTATCCATTAATTAATTTATATTAAGCTGCATAAAATTTTGAGGCACGTGCCTCGCACGTGCGTTCTACTATACCTCTTCTGAGTATCGGAAATTTCCATGAAAGAGAAATGGCCGACTAATTCCACCGTGCAGTTCTGGTGAGATATTCCTAGGTTTTTCGGTTCTCTTGTTTTCGCCTCTTTTTCCATGAAATTAACCAAAATATCTGCTTGGATTTGGTTTTTTTCTCGTCACAAATTGATAGTGAATTTTCTTGGGGATTACTTGGTGCAATTCTTGAAGAATATGATGCATGTATACTATAAATGATTGTGTGGGGCTGTTGTTTGAGATGTTTTTCTGGGATCCTTCATCCTTTCTGTGTATTCTGTGAGTTTTTTTTTTTGCTTGAAATCTCTTCCCTTTTTTTTTATCCTTCAGTGGTTATGGGATTGATTATGGAAACCAAGGGGAAGCAGCAGCTTGTGGATGTCCATTATGTGCATACAGCTGTTCCTTGTGTTGTGGAGGAGTATTATGTGGCCTTTCCAGAGTCTCCTGAAGGCCAGGTTTGTTCCAAAATTCAATTTTGGTGCTGTTTTGAGTATATGGTGGATAACAGAGGAAAGTAAATGAACAACTAGAATTTGTGTGTGTTTGTTTGTGTGTGGTTGAATGAAGAATTTATTGATAGAATTGCAGTCTTTGAATTTTTGCTATTGTGGTGAACTTATAGCCATATGAAGAGTTTGAATTGAAGTAGATGGATGCTTTTGTGATCTTTGTAACCACAATGGGCAGGAAAGTGGGCACCGGACAGCTAGAGCTTCTTCGAGTGCTGGTTCTAGATCAGATTTTGTTAGGGATCGAAGTATGAATCAAGGAAATTCATTGAGAACAGCGAGTATTGTTCGGTCACAGTTAGCCATAGATGAAGCTTTAGCGAGAGAATTGCAAGAGCTAGAAGTTGCAGAAGTTGGTAAGCTGATGCCCTGCTTGATGATTAACATGAGTTTTTATGAAAAACTTGGATAAACCACATTTATTTCAATAGAAAGGATCAATCTCAATACAAATCATAAAAGATAATTGGAGATTATAAAAAAGAATGATAGGTATAAAAATAAAGGTGGATGAACTACTCCGAGAAATTATGTTCAGACTCGTTTAGTGATTTCACTTTGCTTGGATTATGTTCTTTTGTTGATTTTTATTGTTGTTTTCCTCAGTAAATGAATTTGAGCATGTAGATGTATTTATATCCTCACAGACTGTTGATTTTGTTTTTGCTAATGATGTGTGAGTTCTGCCAGTGGCAGTGTATTACAGAAATGTTTTGAAAGTTTTGGCATCAAATACAATTGAATAATGGATATTGAAAATAATGGTTGCTGTACTGTCATATGCTCAGTTTTATTGTTTTTTAATGATGGCCATGTATTTATTTCTTGATGGCTAATGCATCTCCTTTTGTGAATATTCTTCTAGATATGATCTCCAAAAGTTCTAGCAAATCAAGTGGTGGACAATATACCTCAAACACATCAGATCAGGTGCATGCAAGATGGAACCCTTTTGGCTTTCCTTTCTTGATTCATGATATAAATTCTCTTGTTCTCTCTTGTTTTGCTAATCTGAAATATTATTTTTTGACTGTGGATACAAAGGTTGTGAGACAAGATAATGTTGACCCAGACAATATGACTTATGAGGTGAGTGTGTACAAAGTTGCAGATAATGGCACCTCATATGGGGGGAATATTCAACTGAGTTAAGCCATAATCTATATTTTAAAAATCATCATAGATTGCATTATACTTCCAATAAATATAACTGCCATCTTATATATATATATATATATATGCTATGAGAATCCCATGCATTGTGATATATCATATTAATGAAAACTATCAGAAAAAATTATGTGTCTAGAAGAAATGCAATTTATTTATTTGCAGTTTCAGTACTTGCAAAGGATCTTTTAACTTCTGATTTATAATTAATTCTTGTCAACGACGTCTACATCAGATGGTATCTTACCTTTATGGAGGGCCTATATTTGTCAAGAAACTTTGCTATTTCGACAAGTTTTTGAAATTTAATGGGGTCAATTTTTTGGGTGGGTACCATACTATGGTCATTTTTCATTTTGAGCATCGAACTTTAATTTGTACATGGACATGACATATCATCAAAAGGGGCACGTGACCACACTTATTGACACGTCACATGTCACGTTAGGCCTTTTAAACCATCTATTTGATGACATGTCATGCTCATGTTTGCAAATAACACAAGCAGCTGGTGTTAACATGGGGAATTCTTTGCACATATTGTCAAATTCTTCCCATAATCCCCTTGATACTCTCCTAGTGAACACAAATTAAATTTGGGTAACCAAAATTATACAAATTGAATTTGATACTAAAAATGAAAAATGACCATAGTATGGTATCCACTCAAAAATTTACCCAAATTTTATACAATGTCAGTATTATGTGGCAGTCTTATGGTAATAAACATCATCTCTTTATATCCAATCACAGTTTCTTCTATAGAACAAGAAACCCTACAATTCCACCAGAAATAAATTGCACATGCTGCTGAAATCCAAATACGAGTATTAAACCTATTTTATCCAAACAAACAAACATATCATAGGGGCTGAGACAACAGGGACTGAGACAACAAAATTAAGTTACAGGAAAATGAAATCTGTGTAGTGCATAAGAGGTAGTTATGAACAAATTTACCACATTGCTCCTGGAAGCTCTAATATCATCTACGTCATGGAGAAATAATTCGGAAGGTATATGTGGTTTTTCGTCATCTTAGCAGATTTTTCAAGCTGCAGTTATGCATACAGATGAATGCATCAAGAGTGATGTCCTTGGTCACATATGCTTCTTTTTTTCCTACTAAATATTTGCAGAAATTAACTAAACAAAGATATCAGACAAATATATTGCATTATCTTGGCTTTTAGAAATGAATTTGTATCTTACATCAACTGTATAATTTCTAAATATATAGTTTCTCAACTGTTTTTACAATTTTGCTTTCTTGATAAGTCATCAGCCCCTTTGCTTATATCCATTTCCATATCAGGAATTGCAATCGCTTGGTGAAGCCATAGGTGCCGAAACCAAAGGATTGTCTGATGAGCTTATATCATTCTTACCAACTTCTACTTACAAAACTGGGCTCTTCTCACTGAAAAACAAAGAAGATAAGTATGTCTTATGTAAGCTTCCTCTCTCATTTTTATAGTTTTCCAAGCCCAAATAATAATAATAATAAATAAATAAATAAATAAATCTATCCCATTTTGTTTGCTAATTGTAAAACTCAAAGTGTCTTATAAAATTTATTATGGAAAGCTCATACCATGCCTACTGCAGACTATTCACTGTTAATATTTATTGCAGATGTGTGATATGTCATGATTTTTACAAGAACAGGGTCAAATTGATTCATCTGCCCTGCCAGCATTATTTCCATTCCAAATGTGTTACCCGGTGGTTAAAGATCAATAAGGTATGCAGTTTTTATTATTTCCGTCTTCCCCTTTATGGTTTCTGTTTCAACTTCCCACGTGTAAACCGCGAGTAATACACAGCAGAGTTTTTCATGCTGAATCAAGATTATAAATGTAAAGGTGTCATCAGGAGAGGACTCTCACGCCAAGATTTTTAGTAAGGGGTTAAATGAAAAATATTAGTTCTCAAACATCGTAAAGAAACTTTTCTGCTTCAACTCTTGAATTCTGCAATTTGTTGCAGCTCCTGTATGCTTCATCACATATACTTTATGCAATTTGCTTGGAACTTTTGTTATAGTGATAAAGAAAATCATCTTTCTTTGAATATTCGCATTCTTTATCTTCTGTATTATTGACTGTGATTGTACCCTTTATCATAACAAGTATGTGTGCTTACACCAACAGGCAACTTTTTCCTATCAAATGTCCATTCGCCATCTCTATAATTCTAGGATCAGTTCCATTTTCATGTTTTTAGTTTGCGATTTTCATGCTATATCTGAATGAATCAGGCATGCCCGATATGCAAGGAGGAAGTATTCGGTTCTTAGCGAATGCCCAGCCAAGCTTCAATACAGTTTGAGAAATCGACAACACTTAAAGCAAGATGTGATCAGATGCACGGAGATTCAAATATCTGCACCAAACTTCACCTCTTTGTAAGATATTCCCAGTTTTCCAAAGTTCAGAACATTATGTCATCATGTTGTTTCTTGACATTTTGTTAACATTATGGATGAATAATTTGAATCCAGGCATGATCACATTCACATACTGATAACTTCATAGGCTTCACTTTAACCAGGAAGCACTTTTGAAATACTTAAATTAAACACTTTGTTTCATAAGTACAGGTGGTTGGGATTGTCGATCTTTTTTTGTTCCCACAGGAATCAATCTATTACAGAAATCATTCTCTATAACATGCTCTTTCTATTATCACTATCATTATCGGAAAGCATCTAATCAAATGCAACTTGTTCTTGATTGTCAAGCATGTATCTTCTCTGTTGGTTCTCTCATTTAGCTTTTTTCGGTTCTTTATCAATTAAGCTAATGTGATTCAATTTGTTCTTGTTTTCCTATATATATATATATATATATATATATATATGAAGTGTCTCTTTCAGTGATTTATATATTTTTGTAACTTTTAGCGAGAGGTTTGCTTTATTATCAATGATTTGTTAGTTTATCAACACTGGATCTTCTTCGTAGGGTTTTTCGTAGGGTTTTTTTTTTTGAAATAATTTTCGTAGGGTTTTTGTGTCTTACCGAAAAAAGTGAATTTGAACCTTAGCTTGCATAGGATGAGGGCATGATGTATTGCACACCACTGGCACATGGTTTATATTTTGAAACATTTGTTATTTTTTTATTTCATTTTTACTTTGTTAACCATGAGTTTAAATATATGGACAATTATAAATTAGTAAATTGTTGATAATCAACAATTGTTGGAGTAATATTTGGGGATTTTTTTACTTGAAAAATTAATTAAAATATTTTTTATTCAACAAGAAATTCACCAATTAGTAAATACTTCATAATCAACAATGTATTATTATTATTTTGATTTGATTATAATTAAACCACTTATCAACATTAACATTAAAATATTTTGATGGTCCATATCAAAGTAATTATTTTGGTTATCTGTTTGAGATCAATCCCAACCAATCGTATTATTCGCCAACTGGAAAGTCAAGAGGACCACATATGCAACTTAATCAATAATGGCATGATTAGTGCTTAATTATTAAAAGAAATATGAATAAACCAAAGTCCTAATGGTCTAGACTCAATGTGAAAAACAAAAAAAAATATTTAAAAGTTTCGAGTTCAAGTTTCATAAAAAATAATGGTGGTAATGAGTCATTGGTTGTGGGTACATGTTCACAGTTCAAGTCATTTGTTTTGGTTGAAGGTGGATGTATAGTTCTTGTAGTTTTTGTAAAAAATTAAATAAAATAATAATAACAATAATAATAATAAAATAATAAAATTTTCTGTCAACATTAAATAAAAAAAATCAATTAATAGACTCTTGCTTATGAACATCAGTATCTCTAAATTTCAAATAAAGGTCTAAAATGATGATTTATTCAAAAAAAAATAGATTCATGCAAGTGTTATGGCCAATTATTCACCATTTCTTATTAACAGCATTTTCCATCCAATAAATTATTTTTTCCCAAATTTCAATTTTATGAAAATTTTCAAAATATTAACATAATTTCCAGATAAATTAATATATATAGAGAAAATGTTTTCTGACAAACGCCGGCAAAAACCAAAAAACAACAATGAGAAGCAAGCATAGAGTGATAAATACAAGAGTTTATTATATATATAAGGTAATTTAATTATTATTAATATTTTTTAAAGATATATATGCAGAAGTTTTTCAAACATTTCATATATAATAACGGGTAAAATTACACTTTTAATCTCTCAACAAATACAATTTTTTTTTATCCTTCAAATATTTTTCAGTATTTTTAAATCTTTTTATTTTTTAACATTTGGAAATTTTAGTTCTCTTGCTAACGAATGTTGAATTTACCGTTTTGTGGCTTTTTTTTTATATTATTATTTAAAAATCTTGACTTTTATAGACTGTGGGGACCAAAAAAACCAAAACTGTGCTTGTTTAAGTACTAAAATGATAACTTCATCTTTTTTTAACATTATACTAGTTCTCACAGTAAATCCAATGTTCATTATTGAGAGAACTAAAAATTTCAAATTAAAAAACTAAAAAGACTCAAAGGTACTAGAAAATATTAAAAGGGGGAAAAAAGGCAGAAATAATATTTATTCAGCAGCTAAAAAGGTATTTTCACACCTATAATAATATATTTAATAATTAAATAGTGTATGAAAAGTAAAAAGGCATATATATAAATTGAAATTTGAAAATTATATATAACATTTAGTTTTATTAAAATGCTAATTGGTACCAAATGGCTCATAGTTTCTCATTGTTTGGCTCATATGAAAAAAATGAGTGTAAGATATTCAAAGATCTCGAGTTTAAGATTCGTTAAAAATAATAGTGATAATGAATCATTGGTTCTAAGTGTGCGTTTGGTTCGCGGAATAGTAATGGAGATGATAATGAGGGTAATGGAGAGAGTAATGGGAATGGAGGTAATAGAGAGTGGAATGGGAATGAAAACTGTGTTTGGTTGGAAGGATTGGACATTGGGTATGTAAAAAGTAAGTAAGAGAGATGTGGGACAATTACCTTTCTACCCTTGTAGCAAAAAAAATTTATTTATGTTTGTTTAATGTTTTCAATTATTAATATCCACATTACGAATTACTTAAATTAATTAAATATTTTCAAGTTTAATTAATAACTTAATTAAATTACTTTTTCATTTTTAAATGTCAATTTTGTTTCATTTTTATATTTAGTTAAATAAAAAAAATAAAAAATAGCTTCAATAACTAACAAAATTACATAAAATAAAACGAACAATGAAAAAAAAACTACATAAACAACATTCATTAATATTTCATTTCATAACTAAAATACCACAAAACCTTGATGAATAAAGGGTTAATATAATAAGGCATTTGTTAAATTAATGAGGGCAACAATGTAATTGTGTGTAGAGGGAAATGGGGGTGAATACCCCAATTTGGGAGGAATGAGTCATTATCCCAGTAGAAGTAATGATTTTCACAAGAGTAGAATCATTATCTCCACAAAATACCTCCCAAATACTATAATGGGAATGCTTAAACAATGATTACCCCGGCCCGCGATAATCATTGCTCTCATCCAAACGGCCCCCGAGTATAAGCTTCAATGCTTCAGCCTAAAATGTTTTATCCTTGTTGAAGTGCAAAAACTTGATGGTCAATTTTTGATCAATGTGCAAGTCTTTGATATATATATAGTTTGTCATTTTTGTAAAAAAAATAAAGCAAATAGATTAATTTTCAGAAATATATAAATAAAATCTAAAAAAAAATAAACTGCGACTGTTTCTTATCAGGGGCTGTTAGTAAATTTTGTACGAGAAGTGGAAGGTAATTTGGATGTTTGTGAGGGGGCAATACGTAAAATTCCTTTTCATGAATGTCCACCGAAATTATTCGCATTCCCTCAATGTCTCGGAATGCGCTTCTCCCTTTCCTTCCCATTCCCAAAATCATCGCTTTATTGATTGCTAAATCGAACAATTTGCGCTTTGATTCCCTCTCCGATCGCTTTATCCATTCCGAATCACTAGGAAAAATGCCGACTTGGATCGGAATCGTAAGCTGATTGCCTGAATTGGAGGAGTTTTTCAGTTCTAGGGTTAGGGTTTTGTGGGGAGTGATGGGGGCTGGAGGTTCGAACATGGTTGGGCCAGAGGGGGACGGAAGGGCACGTCAAAGGGGCTTGGCGGATATGCCGGAGAGCTGCGTTGCGGCGGTGATGTTGCAGCTCGACCCACCGGAGATTTGCTGCCTTGCGAGGCTTGGGAGGTCGTTTAGGGCTGCGGCTGATGCTGATTTCGTTTGGGAAGCGAAGCTCCCTGCGAATTATCTTTACTTGATGGAGGTGGCGGCGGAGGAGGGGAAGTGTTCTTGGGGTGGGATGAGTAAGAAGGAGATCTATGCAAGGCTTTCGCGACCTATTCCTTTTGATGGAGGAACCAAGGTTTGGATTTTTTTTAAGAAATATTTTTGAAACTTGAGTTTTTTTTTTTAATTCTTTGGTTTGAATTTTGTTTTTTCTGATTGGTTTTTGCAAGCAGTGAAATTGGATTGTGTGGTGGTGTTGATATGGAGTTCGTCAATTTTAATGAAGTATTTGGAAGGAGGTTTTGTTGTGGTGTTTTAGTTGAGGTTTTGTTGCTGTTTAGGTAAAAATATTTGGAGAAGTTGATATTTTGGTGATGCTTGATGGCTGGAATATTTTGGCTTTTGTGGTCCGTTCAGCGCTAGCATTGAAATTGTATTATTTGTAGTGATATTTGTAATGAAGTTTGTCAATTTTATGAATACTTGGAATGTGGATTTTTGACTGTTTTTGGTTAATTTAGAGTTGAATGAAATTCTTTTGATATATTGTTGGGGATTTGAGTTTGATTTCTATGCTCGAGAAAGAATGAATTTTATAGTAATTAATATTGAGGAAGTGAAGTGAACAACAGGACTTGTTTGGAACTTGCATGGTTATCGAAGGCCACTGGAAACCATTTGTTTGAACAAGAGTAGGGTGGTTTGTTAATTATCTTTAACTTGCAAATGTTATTCTTCGGTATAATTTATTCTGAGGTTTTTGTTTATTATGGTGTTGTCTACAGGAATTTTGGCTAGAGAAGTGCAAAGGCAAGGTTTGCATGTTAATATCTTCAAAGGCGTTGTCTATTACAGGGATCAATGACAGAAGATACTGGAATTACATTCCTACCGAGGAGTCGAGGTACTGCATCAATTTGATTCGAAGTTGATACATCACTTGGTCTCATTTCATTTTCATCTTCAAAATTTGACAAATTGTATTATTGTAATTTGAGCGAGGTGTTCTTATTGTCGGCCAATATTAAGAAACATGATGGTTAAGTTTGATCCGTTTTTCCAGTACTAGTTGTGTGTTATGCTCTATGTTCAAGCAAATAACCGTAAAGTAATTTGTCACAGACAACTTCCTTTCTGATGTTTTCAACTCAAGGTTTATTTTTGAACTTAGTTATTTACTGAGTTATGTAATCATTATTTTAAGAGCAATTGTACTGCAAAAATAGACTCTCCAAATAAGTTGTAGAGCAATTGTATTTACTTAGTTATTTACTGAGTTATGTAATACTCTTGGGTTTTGGTCTTGTACAACTCGAGAAGAAGTCAACAGTTATTATTCCTTGGGAAGTCCAGTTTGTAAGAAGAGTATTAGCAAGTTTTTTCCTTTCACTCCTGCATTATATGTTGTTGGGATTAGTTTCTGTTACGTTTTTTCGAATGACAAGAACTTGATAATCTGTTGGTTTTAGTTTCAATTTGATATTAAAAACAAGCAATGGAATAATATACATAACACTCTTCTCTTCGCACAGATTCCACATGGTTGGCTACCTTCAGCAAATCTGGTGGTTCGAAGTGGGTGGGGAAATTGAGTTTCAGTTTCCTGCCGGGACATACAGCCTTTACTTCCGCCTTCATCTTGGTCGGCCATACAAGCGACTTGGCCGTCGAAGCTACAGCCTTGAACATATTCATGGTTGGGATATAAAACCGGTGCGCTTTCAGCTCTCGACATCAGATGGCCAACAGGCAGTCTCCAAGTGCTTCATCGATGCACCAGGGGGTTGGGTTCATTACCATGGGGGTGACTTTGTCATCGAGGACTCCTATGCGACCACCAACTTGAAGTTCTCAATGGCACAAATCGATTGCACTCATACTAAAGGTGGTCTCTGTGTGGACTGTGTATTGATATGTCCGAAGGGATTTAGGGTCGACAAGTTATTTCCATCTCATACATAGACTTTGTAAATTAATCGATGTTACAAAATTAACAGAATTTGCACAATGCCAAGGGAGGTTGCTTTGTAGGAGTTGGTTTGTGAAAGAATTCATAGATCTTTTCAGAAAAAAAGCAGGTATCTGTGAATTATTGCTGACTTTGTTCAGTGTTGAGTTTGAGCTTTTATTTGTATATGTCTGTGCTCTTGTTTGGGAATTTTGTATATTTGCCCTTATAAAAACTAAATATTTGAGCGCATATATGAGCGCATAAAAATACTTTTAAAGTACATGGTTTTTCATGTGCATCTTTCCTGAATAAGATTATTATTTGCAAATGTGTGTAACTTTGTGGTAAAAATTAATGAATTTTTTTTTTCTGAAATTGCATTTTATCAGTATGTTTTTACTGTGTTTGTGGTAGGAACATTAGAGTAGTGAAACAGGATGGAGAAATGGTTATTTTTATTTTTTTTTCAGTGTTTTTGATGCAAGATACTTGGATACAATCAACAAGGCACTCACAAAAAGGTCCTTTTATCATGTGCACCATAAAAATGGTTAATTTCCTGGATTTTTTCTGGAAAAATATAAATTTTCTCTTCATATTGATTCATTAAATAAAATAATATTTTTACTTGTGAAATGAAAAGCCTGATAGGTTAACTTTTGGAAGGGTTTCTTTATACAAGTAAGATAAAAAATCCCCTAGAAGTGGAAAAAATCCCTCAAAATATTTTAAAAATTAAATAACATTAAAAAATAGTTATCGAGTAGCAGAGTTTTCTTTTGTTCGGAAAATTTTAATCATGAAAGTATTATTTAAATAATTAAGTCACTGGAATGTAGTATGAAATCATATAAAATCCAATTTTTATAGTAGCATAAAATAAATAAAACAAGTTACATGGGGTATCTACAAATATGCAATTTCTAGATAATATAAAATATTCTTAGGGGTATATATATATATATAGAGAGAGAGAGAGAGAGAGAGAGAGAGACGGGGGAACACTTGTTATTACTGCCACGTGTCGGTGCAAAACCAGCTCAACACGTGGCATCGCAGAATACGTCCATCTGTAAACCGGTCTCTGTCGGTTAAAGAGATTAAACATAATTAACTACAATTAATTATGATTAAATTAGTACTAATTAAATCACGGGTAATTAATTATAATTAATAGCATAATAAATTGTAATCCCTCGAAAGCGCCGAGGCCGTTGCCACGATTCACTCCCTTCGCTCACTCTCTTTCCCCCTTCTCTTTATCTCTAACGCTTGATTTCTCTCTGCCAGGGTTTATTTTCCTTTATATTGAACAAATTGGCTGTGATTTCGAGGTAAAGGCGGCTTATTTTGTTGTTTTTCAATGGATTTTATTGGAAAAGATTCGAATTTTAGTTTGTTTTTGTTGTTTGGTTTTGAATTTGATGGATTTGGGTGGATTTTTGGGGGATTAGGCTCGGGAGATGGAGATCTTCTGGGATTTCGTGGAATGGCTTGGTTCGGATGCATCGAGCAGCGTTCTCACGCTTCTGGGTGACCCTGCGGATGTCGTGCGTGCTAGCGCTGTCTCCAAATCCTGGCGACGGGTTGGTGAGCATGATCTCTGCTTCTTCTTTGTCTTTTAAGATTGGTTGATTGGGTTTCTTGATTTGGATTCATTGCTGCTCTTTTATGGTTTAATGAACTTATTTTATCGTTTAGGGGGTTGAAACGCACATAGATTTGGTTTTGGTTTTCGTGATTGAATGTTTGTAAATGCTGGTCATTTTAGTGTTTAGTTTTTTTGGATGAATAATTGTGAAAAATTGGTTTTTCGTGTTGGTGATCAATGAGAATGAGAAGTGTAGATTAGTTGAACCTCCAGTTTGTTGTGATGGTATTTTGGGGAAATATTGAGACTCTGACCATCTTTGTGAAGGATGAAGGGGGCGTTGTGGTGGAGTTTTATTTTCATTTTTTTATGGTTGGTCTACTTGTTTGCACATTTTTTGTCAGTAGCCAGAAAGGATTTGGTTACATGAAATACTTGTTATTGGCTTGCTTATCTTTTTTCGGATTTGCCTATAGAGTGTTTTAGTTAGTTCTGAACTACCTGTACAATGTCGCCATTTCAGACAAAGACAAGACATTTTGTAAATGGAGCAAGTAACCAATGAACCCAACTAGTATTGGATGAAGTGTACATGTGCTTGGTATATCAAAATTTAGCCTTTTGAGGATGGGGATGGACAAACTTATTATTTTTTATTGATACATCTTGAACCTGGTATCTCTCTTGCCTTTCTGGTTCGCCTACAAGTGGATGATACAACTTTGCATTTTGAATTTCATCTTTAGACATAATTATGAGAAACTCTCAAGTTAGTTTCGTGATGCTAAGCTTTAGTGAGTGGCCTCTTTATGTTTCTGTTATCGGGTAGAAACTATTTGCTCCCTTCATTTATCTTCATATGAACTCCATTTCTAAACTTTAAAAAAAAATTTAGGAAGATTGGTATCTTTTATGTTGATTTGAAGAATGCTTTTTTCCTTCTGGGCCAGCCAAAGAAGTCGGTGACATTACCCCACATATATTGAGTAATCTGAAGTGATTTTGTTAGAATATCATCTAACCTTGTTATGTAATCTCTTGGCTTTTCTTCACCTAGTTATATAGCTAGACTAGCTTACTTTATTGGCAAACCTTGTTGTAAGACTAATGTGTTTCTGTGGTCTTAGAGCTTACTACCTTATGAATCTAATTCATCCTAGGGAAACTATGTGCATATTTAATATTGAAGGAACAACTTTTCAAATAACCAGACAGGCCTAAAAGCTTATCATTGATGCTCAGAAATTGATTTTTTCCCTAGCCATGGATCTACTGCCAAGGATGTCTGTTGTGTTCAGTGGTTTTTTTGGACAGATTTTTTACTACCAGATTATAGACATTTATGTTGCAGAAAAGTTGAGACTTTTAAACTGTGATTATTTTTTAATATTTAGAGCATTTCTTTTACCTGACTACAGCTTGTTGAAGGATTTGCTATTATTTGTGTGATAAAAAAATATATATATATATATATTTTAATATGTTGCAGTGATTGAAAATGGTCTTTGCAAGAAACTATGTTTGGCAATCTGCCCAGAGCTCGCCAATTTCACACATGTCATTGAGGTTGGTGCTTCCGTAGAAGCCGAGGATGTAGGATCTAGCTCCGCTGCTGAATGGAAGAACTTGGAAAAGGAGCATAGGGTATATACTTATCTAAGCCACTGCTTGGTTTTACCTGCAGCAAAAATGGCTTTACCCATCAAGGCAATTTGTGCCTCCAGCACGGACAACTATCCTGATGAGAGCATTGATAATACATTGCATGAAGGTGACAAAATGGGTTTGGTGCCTTCTTACTGGTCAAGCAAAGGAAAAGGAGATCCTTCGGTGCCGGAGACACTAACTTATAGACTCTCATCTAAGTTATGTGTTATTGATGAGATTAGGATAAGGCCGTTTAGAGGTAAGAGTGTAAGCACTTTCTTTGTTTTTAAGTTGTTCATTCTTGTATCGTTTTACCACAATATGCATTTTTTTTTCTTCAGCATTCTTTCAGCATGGTTTTCCTATATATTCAGCAAAGGCTGTGCAGTTTAGGATATGCTTTTCCAGACTTCCTGTGGAGGAAAGAGCTGGTTCTGCTGAGCCTGATAATAACTGGGATTATGTTTCACCAGAATTTCCTATGGCACAGGTGAGATTGCAGTCACAGTTTTGATTTCTATGCCACTCTTTGCCGACAATGCCTTGTAGGATATTTTAACATGCTTTGTACTGTTTGTTTAATGTGAATAGTGAAGTAATTCTTATAGTTAAAAATGGCTACTGTATGATTAAGTTTTTTTCATCCATTTGGAAGTTTCTTTGACAGCATTAATATTTTACATCACATTGCGATCTCTGAGGTGAGTGTCTTTATGTAGGAAGACAAATGTGTGCTTGATGTGATATTGTTTAAATCCTCGAGAAATTTGTGCCTTTACATAGCAGGAAATGTTGAACTAATCTCCCAAATTTTCAATATAAACTCTGTGACTAATGAGTTGAATTGAGTTTTGTAATTTCAATTAACTTAATGCGATCCATTCTTGATCCAGGAAAATACCTTGCAATCCTTTAAGCTTCCGCGCCCTTTTGTTTGCATTGGCGGAGCATTGCAGGTTCAACTGTTAGGGAGAGTGCAGCTCCAACAGGAAGACAACCTTTATTATATCTGGTGAGTTCCATCTATTGGGAAAAACAACCTTATGTGATATTAATCTTAATCCTTCATTCTTTTTACTTTCCTCAGTGTTTGCCATGTCAAAGTTGTTGGCCGGCTCCTTGGTCCTGTATTTGATGCGGAAATACACAATACTATGGGGAACTTAGTTTTGAAGTACTTCCCAGATGCGAGGGGATGTAGCACCCCTCTGGAAGGAGGGCCATCGGAACAGCCTAGAGAAAGTTATACGCCACACATTTATCTCCAGAGATTGATGCAACTGGGGATTGGTGTTGGAGTGGACCAAGGTAGGTTCGGTGCTCAGCTGACAAGCATCCCTCTTGAAGAGTTTGATGACATTGATTCAGATGGAACTGTCAGCGACTGAAACTCTTGTTTTGTTTCGAGGCTTTTTTTGTGTTGATTTGGGCATGAAATTTGTATGTTTTGGGCTTGTGGTGTTCCGGAAACAGTGGAACTTCTTCTTGCTGCATACATGAGTAAATAAGCCTCTTCTCTCTTTGTAGTTTATGTCTATACTTGTTGAGGTGATTCTATTGTGATTGAAGACTGGACAAGGCATAGAAGTTTCTGATTACGGATATCCCAGTTTAAGAGGCTAAGGTATCCCCTAAATTTCAGATTTTTCAAGTAACTTGATTTTTTAAACAAAATTAAAGAAAATATTCAAATAAACATAAAAGAAAAAAAATCAAAACCTCTTATGGTTTTTGAAATATAATAATAAAATTGTATGCATTTGAAATAGCACGTCCGCATTATTTATTTATTTATTAAAAAATGAAAACATCTACAAAAGTATTAAAAAAAATCTCCAAGGATTTGGTATAAATAAATGATCATATTTTTAAAAGTGGATAAAAATCATTTGTTTCATCATAAACGTATTTTAGATTAAAAAAAATTAAAGAAGAAAATGCATCTTTTTTTTTGGCAAAATTGTGGCTCAAGAACATCAACAAAAATTGCCTCGCAAGTACTGCAGGGGAAACATAAATGGGAACACAATTAACCAAGGGCTTTATATCACCAGAAAGATATTGAACGTTCTAGTCCAGACAGAACAAACCATTAAAACAAAGGAGCTCCACAAAAAAGCAAGTAGTTCACAATAGTTCATTCAGTTACAAAAGCGGAAGGCACTGGGGGAATATATTTATACTTTGAATTGGACCTTCAGTTTCATCTCATTTGGACTATCCCCGCACTAACTAGTTTCTGGATCTTGTGCATCACTTGAGGGTTCTTCAAATGATCTTGCGCTGCTTTAGGGTTTTCCTGGAAGTCAACCAGCACCTGCACAAAAGCCAACAACACATCAATTAGAGACTGATAACTCATATAGTAAGAATTATAGCTAATTGTCCAAACATATGATGTTATATCTCCTGGAAAATAATATATTGAGAAATACCTGTCGCATAATTGGATCGGATAGGATGTTTTGAATTTCTGGGTCCTGCATTGCCTTCGCCTGCAACACCAACAGAGTTAATAATCCACATGAATATTTGGAGGATAAAAAGAAGGAGATGCGCAGAGATTAAAGGAGGTTAACCTGTCTCTCTTTCAATTCTTCTGGGCTTATGTCACCTCTATTGGTCCTGTTGATTTGCTCGACACACCTGTGAAAATGTGAGGTGAGAAAAATTCAAGAAGTTATGCAACAAATAAGGAAGCTTATGTTGCTCTTCATGTCAAACAGATCAATTACCGTCGGACACCATCAATCAATTCCTGGTTGTTTGGGTCATGCTTCAATCCCTCCTGATAGGTCTCCAGGGCTTTGTCATATTCTTTCATGAAGAATTGAATTGCTCCTTTCCTGGTGTAACCCTTTGCGAAGGTAGGGTCCAGCTCAATGCACTTCTCTGCATCTTTCAGGCCTTCAGGTAAGGCACCCAGTTTTGTGTAGCATGCAGCTCTGTTGCTGTATACCTGAATAACTCAAGAGAAGGGGGAAAAAATCTCATAGGTGCAGAGCTATTATTAACCCTTGTGTACAATAAATGATGGTATTTCATAGAGAACTCAACATTATTTGAAAAAGAAATCAGGACAAAAGAGTTATAGACCCTTGTAAATATCAATTGGTGAACCCTAAAGAAAAGCTGTAGTCAAATTCAAATGACTAGTTTAAACAGGTAGAAGCCTGAAAAAACAATGTTGGCGGAAATCATAGTGTGAAAACAATAACAAAAAACTGTCATTTCAAAAGATTTAGTGATAATCTTCTTTAAAAAAAAGATTTAAGTCAATTTGAAGTTATGTATAATCAAAAAGATTAATAGGTCTAAAATATGGAACGGACATACCCTAGGATCGTTGGGGTTCCTCTTGAGAGCTTCTGTGTAATGTTTAATTGCTTCTGGGTATTTTTGCTGCTTGAAGAATTCATTCCCTGCAAATGAAAATTGACAATTTAGATAGTGATGGCTAGAAATTATAAATTTTGAAAAAAAAAAATAGAAAAGAGAAGAAATAAAATTGGACTGGATACTTTTTTTGATGATAGATCAATCTACGATCAAAGAGATAAACATTGGCCGTCATGTAATCCCCTTGAACTAGTTTACTAACAATAAGCAGGCAATCACAGCACTAAAATCATGTACTCTAAAAAAATACACCTGAGAATCACAATAGCAGTTCTGTGCTAGGCTTGATAGTTTCTTATGCAGCCAAGAACATAAATAACTTGATTTTGATGGTAAGGTGTGAAATTTTTGTTTCACATTTACCAACAAAATATCAAATAGAAAGCAGCACTCTATCCTCTGGAGGCTTGCACAAGACTAGCCTAATGAAGGCAGGCCGTCAGAACACGGCAGAAGAAGATATGAAAAGCAAGGATATATTTATTCCTCAACACCCACCTTCAAGTCAGTAATACTAGAAACAAATAATCATAGAAAAATCCCCAAGAAGCCTCATTCCAGTTTCTCCAGTATGTACCTAAAACATTCCTCAAATTATTTGGAGAATCTCAACATGTTGAAAGGTCTAGAAGGTCAAGGCACAATAATGGGGAACGCATATTGAAACGCGCAGCTCACAAGCCTTAGCGCAGAAGCACAAAATAAATCAAGCTCAAAATATTAATACCATCACAAGAAATAATTCATTAATCACATAGTTTAACGCAAAGTAGAAGAAAAATCAATATTAGAACTAACACTGGTGATGCTTAAAATATTACCTTTCTCTCGCTCCTCATCAGCTTTACTTGGATCATAGTATTCTTGCTGCTCCAGTTCCTTTTTCGCCCTCTCTGCCTCATTCAGCTTCTTCAGTGTATCAGGGTTACGATGTTCAGTCAAAGCCTTCTGGAAAGTCTCAATAGCAATGTCATAGTCCTTTGAACATTTTGCAAGCTTTACAAGAGCAGCCCCTTTCCTCGTCAATGCCCTTGCAATCATCTTAAAATCAGAACGAAGTTCTCTTCCACGTTCAACAGCCTTGTCACAGTCCTGTATGCAATCTTCGTACTGCAAATGAAAGTTGAGGCTATATCACTGACACATACCAGAACTGAAGATAACCAAATCTTCATTACATATTTCCAAACGAAAAGACATACATCTCAGTCACAACCTTGAAAACTTATGAACTTGACAGCATTGATTTATACATCATACTCACACTCTCAGTTCATTATCCATATTACCCAAAAAAGAAAAAGCCAGCTTTACCTATAAGCCAATTGCTTGTAAATTATATTAACATAGCAAATACTGGCGGTTTATCAAGCACTGGAACATGAAATCCTCAATTCATTATTTTTACGGTAACCCTCAATCTTATCAATTCAATCAAGTTCACCAAATGATATGCCACGAATAAAAGTTCTATTCATACACATTTAGCAGTGACAAGGACAGCATATAATTTGCTAGTGAACAATGTGACCTATAACACAACAAGACAGGTTCAGCTTTAGTTAAATTTGGTCACGAATATTTAAAAACTAATTCCATGTAATCACTGAACAGCAAAAGACCTATTCGGTTGACAAAAAAACTTCCCATCTTTATTTATCAGCGTAAAAAGATGAAGTTTTTAGTAGGATAATCACATATCAAATAACTGCCTTTAAAGACATGATACGCAATGAGGTCGAATAAACGACAGGCAAGCAGCGTAATTACCTTTCCCATCTCCATATAAACGGCAGCCCTATTGGTCAGGAACGAAATGTCCTCGTCGTCAAGCTCCAATGCCCTAGTGTAATGCTGGATTGCAGTCTCAAAACCCTTCTTTTTATAAGCAGCATTGCCTGCCTCTTTCTCCTTCTGTGCTGCAGCTTTCCTCTCCTTCTTCTCCTTTTCCTCATCCGTAACATCCATGGACTCCGGCTCCGGCTCCGGCGCCAGTTCCTTCTTGGCGGATTCAGGCTGATCTTTCTTCGCCGCCGGCTCCGCCTCCGGCCCCGCGAATTCCCTCTCCATGTCATCCGTCGGAGCCCTCATCTTCACATTGAGGAGAACCCCAAGAACCTGCATCATCCTCTGGTCGCCTAGGTACAGGTTGAGATTGTTAGGGTTCTTCTGGACATCCTGCAACATCTTCAGGAAATCAGGCTGCTGGAGATAACCCCTCGTCGCCGGATCAGCGGCAAGCTTCACCCAAAGATCTGGCCCAGAGAAAATATTCCCAAACGGCGACGACCCCTGAGGAGGCGCACGGGAACGCGCAGCCGAGGCCTCAGCATCAGCAAGCCCAGACTTCAGAGCTTCATTATTCGGATCAAGCTCCAAACCCTTCTTATAGGCGGCGATGGCGTCGTTGAAGGATCCAAGCCCTAGATGCGCGGCGCCAAGGCGGCTGTACCCCTTAGACCAATCAGGCTTTAGCTCCACCGTCTTCTTCGCGTCCGAAAGAGCCTCGGCGAAGCGGCCAAGAGACGCATAGGCAGCGGATCGATTGGAGTGGAGGACATGGTTGGTGGGGGAGAGCTCGATGGCGGCGGTGAAGTGGGCAATGGCCTCATCGAATCGGCCGGCGGAGAACGCCGCGTTGCCCTTGGCCTTCGCCTCGTCGGCCATGGATCTCGAAACCCTAAACGAGCTTTGTAATCGAATATGCAAATTGATAGAATTATAGAATTTCCGAAGAGCAAGGGATGGGTTTTAAAGTGCGTGCGCGAGAGTTCCAGGGAGTTGGTTCTGGAAGCTTCCGGAGCCCCCTGGGCTTGAAACAGACCCACCGAGCCACGTGCGTGTTGTCACGTGCCAAGTGCATCAAGATTAGCAACGCCAGCCAAAGTATTACAAGAAAATTACTTCCTTAAAGTTTTAAACTTCCCGATTTATCCCCTGATATTTGAATATCCCAAACCACCTCTATTTTTCAATGTAATTTTTATAGTCCTTGCAGCTAAGTATATTTATTGTTACTATTAAATGTTCAGGCATAAACACATTTTTTAATTGATATGTTATTTTTTTAATAATTTTTTAATATTTAACATTTTATACTCTCATTTAATAATACATATTTTTGCTTCGCAATAGATTGAACTGAGGGCATTTTTATGATTTCACCCTGAAGTATAACTAAAAAAAATATTATAAAAAGAATAGACTTTTTTAAATACTAAAATTTATAGGGGCTTTTTGGGAATTACAAGAAGATTTATAATATTAATAAATACACATTATTATTTAGAAAGTGAAATTTTAATTTTGGTAAATAATTAAATTTTATTAATATTTAATAAAGATAAATTTTGGTCGACTAAATTTTCTTCTGATCCACAATTTAAAAAAAAAAAAGATTTCCTTAACCCCCACAGTTTCTATCCACCAAATCAAACACACAAAAATTAAAATTAAAATAAAAATAAAATTATTAAATTAAATAATTATTAAAATAATGTTGTTGTTAAATTTTTTGCTAAATTAACATTATAACTTATGGCATATCAACTCAAGTAATTCAATTTTTTTTATTTCTCTTCACTATAAAAAGGCATCAATACAGGATTACAATAGAATTTATGAATCAATGTAGCTCAAAATTTTTTTTTCTTGCTTAGATTATGTTTACTCAATGATCAATTCTCGGTTAATTTATACATATACTCCTTCTGTATATAGTTTTATCATGTTCATAAAAAAATAAAAATATGAGCCAACATAATACTAAAATTTAATTTCTTTTTTTAACAACAAATGTTAAGATCAATATATTTGAACTCTAAATATAATAAATATGATAGTTCTAAATATAATAAATTTTTTTTATAGAAGTTTTTTTTAATGTTTTTGATGGTTTTGATATGTTTTCTTGTGTTTATTACAGAAATAGGGTTCTAGTTATGTGTTTTTTTAATATCCTAAAAATTCTTTTTCTTTTTTTCTAAAATATCTCATTTTCAATGTGTTTTCTTCTGCAAACTCTGGGAGATCTTTTATATTTCATTCATGTTGTATTTGCTCAAATATATTAGAATACTAATTATTTTTGTATACTCATGTGATGTTGCTTTGGATTTTATTCCATTGAATTAGTTTTGACAAATGGATTTTTTTTTTTTGAGATAGGGCGACAAGCGCCAACTCTCAGGGGCGTACGCATGACGGGGGAATTGCCTACAACGCCCTCACCCTTTTAGAAGGGGGGAGCGTGGTTCGGGGGGATTGAACTCGCGTCTCCTTCCACGAATGGACCCGAGGTACCGCTGGGCTACAAGCCCTTTGGTTTTGACAAATGGGCTTGATTTATTTTAATTTCTGCTACTTATTTTTACATAGTTTAAAAATTCAGAATGAAAACGAAAGTGAAGAGCAACATAAATATTACATGAAAAAAAAAATTCTATATATCATAACAAACTATTATTTTTGTTGTAATTAATCCACAGTGGGCCATACAAGAGCATTCCTTCTCATATATAGCTTCTATAGCTTCAAATTTAAATAAACTTTTATGAGGGGAATAACTTTTCTTTATTATGTTTTATTATAATACTAGTATTTGTTTTAATGGAAAATGTTTTTGACTTTTATTCTTTGCTTTTCCATGGGCTTTTTATAGGTCCATAGATAATTCAAGTTGATAGGTAATAATTATGATATGGGTTTTTATAGTTTTCGATATTGAAAATTCATACTTAATTTTTATCCTTGTAAATTATCCAAACTCCTATATTATATATTTCACATTTAGTTGTTTTTTTTTCTTCTAAAAATTATGGTAATCAAAACTTAAAATCTCTTAAAAATTACAAAATCTACCATGTTTTGAATAGTAATTTATCTAAGATTTTATAAATTTTATAAGAGAGTTGCAAATAAATGAACCCGTTAGACAATTTTTTTAAGAGTAATGCTATATATCCCGAATAGGTGTCCCGAACAGGTGTCCCGAATCTAATTCCGGAGGTGTCGAATGCTAACCACAGATATGTGATTCTACTTCTGTGGGTTTAGCATTCCCACCTCCGGGGTTAGGATTCTACATTTCCGGAATTAGATTCGGGACACATATAGCATTATTATTATTTTAAATAAAAATCTCCTATTTTTTTATTTTTATTTATTTTATTTAAAATTTTCAATAGAAATTCTAAAGGTTTGCTTGGGTTGGAGGGTTTGGAAGGGTTTGGGAGGGTTTATAAAGTAAGGGTTTCTTGAACTCATGCTTGTGGGGAGGGTTTATAAGGCTTTGGAAGGGTTTGGGAGGGTTGAAAACCTCCCATTTCTCTCCATTCATCAACCCACCATTAAATGGTGGGTTGATGAGGGTTAACTAATTTTCTGGACGCTTTTACCCTTCTAAAATTTCAATAATTACAACTTTACCATTTTAATTATGTTGCTTGATTTGAGGAAATTATGTCCATTATGCGTGGTTTATTTAGATGAAATATTATGTATTTTTGTGGTTTTATAAAAATTGTTGTACTCATTTGTGGAGTTTTTGGTGCCGTAGAAATTTTATTATATATTTTGGTGCTACAATAATTTATATTACATTTGTCGAATTTTTTTTTTAAATTTTGATATAATTTTATGTTGGAATAACAAAGGCTCAAACCAAAAATTTTGATTAGTTGTGCAAAAACATAATTAAAAATAATCCAAATGCTTTTTGCGTTTGAATTGGAGTAATGTAAGGGTATTTTGGTAATAATAACATATAACCTTACTTTCTTTACTTCCAAACAAAACACAAAATGGTGACAACCCTTACTTTACTTTCCCTCCCCCCCAAACAAAGTATGTATTCAACCCTTCCTTTTCCTCCTCTTCCCTTCATTTCCATTACTTTATGAACCCAACCTTCACTCCATCCAAGCAGACCCTAAGTCCAAAACTAAGTCATGTATAAGAGTAAAATATTAATTTCTTTTTTTAATGAAAAATATTAATTATTATTTGATAAGAATTTTAAAATTAAAATTACTCCCTCTTTCAAATAAATCATATGAACAAAAGTCTCGGATTCAAGATTGGTTGGAAAAATAATAATTAGGATTTGTCATTGTTTTAAAACAATAAAGTAAAAAGTAAAAAAAAAAAAGATAAAAATCAGTAAACAGAAGAAGAGTGTTCCATAAGATTCAAACGAGTTCGAATTTATTCCAGTGAGCAGCCAACTAGCCAAGAGCTGAAGAGCCTCAAATCCCCGCGGCGCGATCTCTCAGCGGAGTAAGAGAGCTCCGCCGCCGCCGCCGCCTCCATGGATCCCCACGAGGATGACGAGTACGACTCCAAGGAGAACGTCCTCATGCGCTACTTCCTCCAAGAATGGGAGGTCGTCAAATCCATCCTCCACCGAATCGTCGCCGATGGGCGCGTCTCCGACCCCTCCGACGTCCACAAGATCCGCTCCATTGTGAGTTCTAATCTCCATGTTGCTTGTCTTGCTGTTTTTTTCTCAGAGTCAGAGATGTGATCTTTTCTTTAAACAATTTCTTGGAATGAGGGTTCTTGATTCTTGATTTAGCGATAAAGATATACTACTATCGAAATCTATATCTGCTAGTGTTTTTATGGTACTATTGTAGTGATGAACTGCCATCATGAATGGATTTACGTTGTGGAAACCTCAATGTGCTCTGCTGTGTGTGTGTGTGTGTGAGAGAGAGAGAGAGAGAGAGATGAAGAATGGCTACATTTACGAGTCTGTTTTTCAGGAGAAGTTGGTTTGTAGCTGTATAACTTATGGAAGGATTCTTGCCGAATTCCATGAATGTGTGATTTATTATTGGGCTGAGCTTCCCAGATCTTTAACATAATTTTATATTTTGTGGGTGTGGGAATTATGGCTGACACATTGCAGTAACTACCGTAATTGGTAACTCTGTTTTGTCTCAAGGGTGTGTACTACTGGGGTTGATATTGTCAAAGGTTTCTTGATTTGAATCTGGCAAAAGAACTTTCTTTATCATGTTCGACATATTGATTTTATTTATACCATCTTACAACTTTTATTTAAGCGCACTTGTTAGTGTATTGTCTTGAGACATTCACCAATGCATTTGCAAGGCATCAGTAAAATGTGAATAATTGATTATTTCATCAAATTGCATTCAGAAATTCTTTGCTTGTATTCTATTTCAATTTTCTGCCTTGGATCAGCACCCTATGGTTTGGGCTCCATAGAAATGAATAAATTGGCTGTTGAATTTAATTTTTCTGTGTTATACATATTACTCACATCTCCTCTGCGTTGAGGTGGTTGTGCTATGCAAGACTCACTTTCTGATTGTTCTCTATCAATTTTTATGCAGCTCGATAAGTATCAAGAACAAGGTCAGCTGCTAGAGCCTTATCTGGAGCGCATTGTTTCTCCTCTGATGCTTATAGTGCGATCGAGAACAATGAAACTAGCTGATGAGCCTGATGAAGCTCTTGAAATTATCAAGCCTATATGCATTATCATCTACTCTTTGGTTACTGTTTGTGGGTATAAGAGTGTTATCAAGTTTTTCCCACATCAAGTTTCAGATCTTGAACTTGCTGTCTTTCTGTTGGATAAGTGCCATCATTCAGCCTCAGGGACATCTTTGCGTCAAGAAAGTACTGGAGAAATGGAAACAAAATGCATCACACTCTTGTGGCTTTACATACTTGTTTTAATTCCTTTTGATATATCTTCAGTGGACACAAGTATTGCAAACAATAACCACCTTGGAGGATTGGAGCCATCACCATTGGTCCATAGGATATTGGATTTTTCCAAGGACTACCTTTCAAGTGCTGGTCCTATGCGTCGAATCTCTGGATTATTACTTTCAAGGCTTCTAACTCGTCCAGATATGCCAAAAGCTCTTACAAGGTTATTCTATAATCTCCTTGGCATGTATTTGTATGCATGTTAGACATAGTGTTAAGGTCTCCTTAACTGAGAAGTTATAGTATTCATTTTTCCTAGGTCAAATGGGATAGATATTATTTTTTGTTGGATTATTTACTTAATAAGAAAGACAAGTTACATATATTTAGACCAAGATGGTGATAAGGGCCTTCGTATGACTGTACCTAATAGCCCAACATTAGTTGACTTAGTAAATTGAATTTGAATACATGAGTGCAGGTCTCTTTTGCTATTTTTTTGGGCTTTTGGGTTGTTTTGAGCTTTAGATAAGATGTGTTTGGATTCCATGCAGCACTCTCAGGCAGAATTTTATTGTTTCACGAGATTTAGTGCATTTTATTTTTTAATGAGTACTTTTATTTATGGTTTGTCTACTTCATAAATTATTTAATGTGTTTCCATCTTCCTTCAGGCAACCTAAAGTTTTGTGTATAATGATATTTAATAATAGTGGCTGTCAGTTGGAATTTTTTTTATGAATATTTTGACAAAGGTTTAAGATTTTACGAATTCCTTGTTAAAACCTTATGATCATTCAAAGATATTCATAGATGATGTTTTGACCACACCCACATTGTGCCTCTTACACAATCCATTGTTTGAGTTATTATTCATTTCAAATGTCTTTATGCATTTATACTTTCATGAGGGTTAGGTTTAAACCTTCTATCATTGATCGCATTGGCCATGTCATAGGTTACTAAGCCTTCTTTATTCCTTTTTACATTAATTGGGTTACAGACGAGGAAAATGATGAAAATGATAAGGTATCATGTTCTCATACAAACTTTGGCTTGAGCTGTGCTTTGATCCTATAGAGACATATTTTTCATATATGCAATTGAGCCAGGTAATTGTAGAGCTGAAAAATGGTTTGGCAAAGAATTGGACTAAATAACTAATGTATGCTTGTGCTTTTTTTAGTGCATGTTTGGATTCACTTTTTCCCCAAAGGTGCTTGACTTGTGAAATAAGCTTTTTTGGGTTCATATTAACATGTTTGGATTCACTTCTGCACAAAAAATGGGTGCTTACTTCAAAACATACCAAATTAGTGCTTCTGAAAAAACACTTGTAGAGGATAAAAAAAAAAGTACGAGCTAAATCCTTTTGACCAAAGTAACCTTGAAAAAACCACACTATTACCTTTATGTTCTTATATATAATCATAAAACCATAACTTTTTCCCCAATCTAACATTTTTCTCATCTTCTCCACTTAGCTGACCATGAGAAAATTTCTCAACTATAATTATTTTCACTGAAACACTCTTGAAAAAATGCACTATTACTCATTGCCCCTATGTATAAACATCAAATCAGGATTCCCCCCTCTAGTCTAAGCTTTTCTGCATCTTCTCCACTTAGGCAGCTATTCTCTTTTGGGGCATTAGGGTGTTGATATATCACTTGAGGTTTTTTGTATTAGAGTTGTATAGGGGAAGTTTGATTTTGCTTTGAAATGCCCTTGAGGGTAGTATTGAAGTACTTCAGATACACCGGCATACCCAAATATGCACATAAGAAAATCAGAAGTGCTTAACTTACTTATGGAAGGACTTATAAATCAGGCATCCAAATATATAATTTCAGTAGAAGCACTTAAAATAAAACACTTCCAAAAACCATAAGATAAGCATTTTTTTTTTAAAGTGAATCCAAAGGGTCCTTACATGTGAAGGTTATCAAATGTGGTCGGACCATAAAACAGAATTCTTTCATTTATGTCAAGTGAAACAAGCCTTTTTAAGGTGAAGCTTGAAATACACCATTTTGCATTGGAGTTCAATCATTATTGTTTTAAATTCACGTATTTGTGTGGATGCTTGTCCACCTGTTTGTGAAATGTTATGAATGTGCATGCCTGTCGTTGCCAAATTTAAATGAAATTACATGATAATATGCATAGACAGAGATATTTATCTTGGTTTATTTTCAGCTTCACTGGATGGGCACATGAAGTCTTGGTATCCGTTGCTGATGATGATGTGGACCACTTTCGGTTGCTTGGTGTTGTAGAAGCTTTGGCTTCAATATTCAAGGTTTGCTTCAGTCTTTGAACTTTTCTAGGTAATATGCAACTCAGGGGGAGGTTATGATTGCCTTCAAATTGGTCAAAACCAGAATATGCTTATTATGCTTAATCTAAACTTAGAGATTCATCAGTAAGAACGGCAAACTTAAAACCATTAAAAATGCTGTCTTTAGGCTTGTCTTCTTGTTAAAAGCTTCAACTAACAGTGACTTTCCTCTATTACTGATTGTAGCTTTTGTTGTAGAGAAGTATTTTTTAATACTTGATCAATTGCAATGCAGGTTGGTAGTCGAAAAGATTTGGCCAATGTGGTTCCTACTATTTGGAGTGATATTGCACTATTGATGAACTCTACAACGGCAGGTCACAGTCCTTTACTTCGGAAGTTCATTGTAAAATTATCACAACGCATCTGCCTTACTTGCTTGCCTCATCGTTCCTCATCATGGCATTATCAGGTTTGCCTATTTCCTAAACTTAATTCTTCAGTGTCTTATACTGTTTTGCTTTCGTTCACTTAATAAACGCCCTGGTTTTCTATGTCCGTCTTGTAATTTCAGTTTTTCTTTGGGACTCATCTCAACTCTAGTAGTTATTTACATTACCTTGTTACACAAGGAGAAATTAATTTCATCAAATAGTGATGAAAACTTATTAATGATTCACTCACTGCACTTGTGCTACCATATCTATGAAGTTGCTTGACTGATCTCACTTGGAGATACTAAAAAAGGATTGAGCCAAAAGAATGAGTTCTCTAGTACTATGTATCTTCATGTAAATGTCTGATTTATACAAACTTTTCATATCGATACATACAAGATGTGAATACAAGATAAAGTTGAAGATATAGCACCTTAGTACTTCTATTCATATGTACTTATGGCCTTTCCTACACAGATGTTTTGTAATTAATTGTGCTTGGGATATGTGCAAGTGATGGGCAGATGATTTGGCAACCACACGATATATTGTCCAAGTTGTACTAGTGTAATTAAAAGCGCTAGGTGCTTTTTAGGCAATGAGAATGTAAATCACTTGAGGTGCTAGGTGCTTTTTAGGCGATGAGAATGTAAATTGCTTGAGGCGCTAGGTGCCACCTTAGGCACCCACCTGTGTGACATGAAGCGTTATTTAAAAAAAAAATGTAAAAACAATATAGAAAACAACATGGAAATTACATAAGATTTAACATAAATTAATATAATAATAATTTACTAAAATATCGAAGACCCAAAATGAAAACAAAAACCACGAAAGACAATGTAAACTTTCAAGTGTATTACGCAAGACCTAATTTAGAATCTTAATTCTAGTCCAATTATCACTTAACGCTATTAGGGCACTTTCTCATCATCTAGGCTATTGTTTCCCCCATCATTAGATTTATAATCCCCAATTTCTTCATCTGATTCAAATGAATCAAACTGTTTAATTATTCTTACTCTAGAACTAGAGCTTGAACCATTGTTGATTGATCCCACTCTTGATCTAGTGAATATACAACCCCATATGTTCTAGCAACTTCACCTTTTGTCCAGCTATCACCTTCCAAGTATTACACTTTCCCAGTATGGAAAAAATAGAAAACCTCTCTCCTCTTAATTATTACATTTTCCAAGTATAATTATTTGTATTTCCTTTGTAAATATATATTTATTACTCTGAAATATAATTTCCTGAAAAACATTTAAAAATCTGGAAAAAAAAGAGAAAACTAACAAAGGCAATGCTTTTCTTGCCTTTTTTGCCTTGTGCTTAGGCTGAGACACTCGCCTTGGCAGGGCTTCTTTGATGGCACCTTAACTAGAGGGTTATGAGGTGCTATAGCCTCGTCTCATTTGCCTGGGAGCCTAGGCTAGTGCTTCTTGCGCTTTTAATAGCACTGAGTGTACTAGTGTGAACTTATTAGTTTTTCACCTAGACACTTTGAGTTGAAATTAACACTAAGCTACATTTTATAAGACACGGAGATACGAAGAATTATAAATTTTGGAGATTTCATTATGATCATGTTTTGAGCAACCACAGTAAAATGTGTCTCATAAGAAGTATTTGTGAGGGATAAATTCGCACGGATTTTGTCTTAGGTTGCACTGATCAAGATCAATATTCAAACTTTTCATTTAAGTGTCCTACAATGTGTGCTTTGATATTATATCACCATGAACCAATCATCACATATCTTCTTGATGATTAGACATAAGAACATGAACAATTGTCTTTTTTTTTTTGAAATGGTGTTGACCAACTTGTTAGGTCTGTGTTTTAAACGTGAAGGACTTGAATTTGATTTTAACTTGTTAGAGTTTATTAGTGAAGATTGCCAACAGAAAATTAGTTATTTATAGAGAAGCAGTTGTGAAATATTTGTATAATAGAAACATTTATTAATGCATGATAAGTTCCATTATCTAGGAATCTTTCTAATGACTCTGGCTTCTTTCAACTCCTTATGCTGATCTGATATGCATTAACATTTCAATGCGCTTTTTCAAGGGGCATAATTTGGTGGCATTTCTTGCTACATATGCTTGCTTTTTGTGCAGGGTAGATGTAGCTCACTAAGTGTAAATGTTTCAATGGATAATGGTGGAAACGCTAGTTCCAGTATGCTAGAGAAATCTTCAGGTCATTCTGTTGATTTGCATGGTGCAAATCACCAAGATGAGGATATTGAAGTTCCAGAATTCGTAGAGGAAATAATCGAAATGTTACTATCTGGCTTGAGAGATTCGGTAGGTATGAATGATCTACAAGATTTCTGACTTAAATTTTCCTTTTATCTCCTGACAGACCAGAAAGGCATCACACTATATTGATAGGCAAAGCCACAATTATTTATCTTTTGCAATTCTTGGCATTGTTTTATTTCGTCTGTTTAAAACTGTCTTTTCTTTTCCCTGCATGAACTGTGCGATAAGTAACTATGTATTCATCGCCTTTTGTGCTCTGTTTATCTCTAACATCCATAGTCAACCAAATAAATATGTACAAGCAGTATAAGATAAGCAACTAATTTTGTGCAACATATTTCTCTATTAATCCTCTTAATATCTATGTTCAAACAAGTAAATACATATTAATCTATATGTGTGGAAGACACGTTGAACATGCAGACTCTTGCAAATCAAGTAGATTATTGGACATGCATCATCTATGATTTGTTCTGACCAATCGTTTATGTGTTAATTATAGGAAGCACCAAAACATGATTCATCATCTTAGCTTTAGTGCCTTGCCTGTTTGTATCAAAACCTCTTAGCTTTAATTGATCAGCTTGTATGCATCAGTCAAGTTTAAGTCTAATTGGCAATGAAAAGGTCATATCCTATATATTCTCATTTGTGTAGAATCTAGAAAGCCTACTTTTATTTCTAAGGACACAATGTTTACTACTTTATGAAGGCATTGTGTTGTTTTCAACAAAAATCCTTTCTTGGCTGCCATTACATAGGAATAGCAAAGGGAAAACCTACTTAGAGAAATCTTACTTATAGAAAACTTCTATCAGGTAAAACTAATAAAATCCTTTCTTGACTGCCATTATGTAGGAATTATGAAGAGAAAACCTACTTAGTGAAAACTTCCATCAGATAAACGCTAGTAAAAGAGGAAGCCACATGACCTTGGAATGATGAGTAGATGGGATGTTCACACAATGAATCTATTTTATTAATCAGGAAATGCATTTTAGTCTGCATCTTTTCATCCCTTGCACAACCTCATCGGTGACATGGTGGTTTAAAATCAGCTAGTAAAAAATTTGGTAGCTCCGCGACCTGAAGCAGCATTGGACATGTAACTATGTAACTAGTTTTATATGACAAATCGGCCTGTCAATTGGCCTATTCCCGATCTGTATCGGTGATTCGATTTGATTCAACCCCCCTCCGATATGTATTGGGGGGATGAATTGGTCACCCTTTGAATCAGTGTGATTTGTCTGATTCGTAGACAATTCGATTTGATTCATCTGATTCACAATTTAGACCAATTCAGAAAATACACTAAATTTGGGCTAGCTTTTTGTTGGGTTTGTAAAATTTAAAAAAAATCAAAAGCTCATCTAATTTATAATTTAAAAGTCTAAAGCCATAACATTTAAATACCAAAAACAAACAAACTATGCTCTTTTTTATTTTAAATAGGCCCAAGAATTTTGATTGCAGATAGAAAAAGAAAACCCAAAGTTGTAGAAGTACAAGAAGTTGAAGACGATTTTAATGATGATGAGGATGAGGAGGAAGATGAGGAAGTGGTTTTGTTCACTGAAGATGGAGATGTGAAGGAAGATTGAGATGACTTTGACTTAGCTGAGCTTTGCTTGCTACAAATGATTTTTGTTTATGGAATCTATTTTACATAAAATTGTAGGACTTATTACTGAATTGTTCGATTCACGGTTCGATTCGATTCCCAATTCAGAAAACGAGCTTTCCGATTCACAATTTGACAACTATGATCGCATGCGCTACTTTTCAATTGGATAAAGTTAATAATATCATGTGCAGGACACAGTTGTGCGTTGGTCAGCTGCTAAAGGCATTGGTCGGATAACTGCACGCCTAACATCTGCCCTGTCGGAAGATGTGTTATCTTCAATATTGGAGTTGTTTACACCTGGCGAGGTTTGATGAACTGATGTGGTTTCTACTTTTCTCATCAGAAAATGTTTAGCTAGTTGATAAAAAATTTGGTGCCTTGACTATCTCTGGTGCTTTATGTTATAGACATGATTTTGTTCAGTATGTCAGTTTTTCTTGGAAGAAGGGGACTGCTTATGATGTTAATTGTGAATTTAAAGGGAGATGGTTCATGGCACGGTGGTTGCTTGGCTTTAGCAGAGCTTGCTCGCAGAGGATTGCTGTTACCTGTCAGCTTACCTAAAGTTGTTCCTTTCATTGTGAAGGTAATTCCTTTAAACTCGTTTTATTGTAAACCTTCCCATCCATGGAATGCAAGATAAAATAGTTCACCATTGTCATCTCTGTTTGCCCCTGTATTTTGCTTTAGTTCAATTTCTGCTTCTCTACTGCTAAGCATCTTTAACTCATACAAGTCATAATCCTTTGTGTGGAGAGCTCATATTATCTGAATTAGATACTACAACCCTTTTTCTAGGGTACTCAGTTAAAATATAAAAATCATAGCGTTGTATTACTCTCACTATACAATTGAGGTAAGTTCTTTTAGTGGCCATATTAGCAGAAGGATGAGAATAGGATGACAAAATATTGAAATATGAATGATTATGTATCTTGCTTTGTTTGAAGGAGCAACTATTTTTTTGATAGGTGATCATATTCTAGGGCATTGCATTCTGTCATTCAAGTTTCCTATTGAACAAGTTGCTGATAATGGCTGACCTCGGTAGCAAACAGCATTTTTTTTATTCAAGATCACGCTGTGTGGAAAAAATTGAGTTTTGCCCAATTGGCTACTTAAACTTTCTCACTGAAGGAGTCTTCTGCCTTAAATCTCTTGCCTGTGCATTTCCTTCCTGTCAGTTCAAGTCATTTTCTTAAAGTGCTATTCAATTTCACAATGTTACACTAAAATTATCTGTCATGCTTTCTGAAAACAGAGAATGAGAAGAAATTCTCGGATGTATCTTATTGAATATTCTGAGCTAGTTATATACAAGAAGAGCTCTATCAATCTAAAGCTTAATTTGGTAATATTTCATAATTTAGGTAGCAAGAAATCAGAAAATAATCCTATGAAAATTGGGGAAATAGGAAAAGAAAATAATATCCATTAACTAACCCCTGAAAAATCTGGAATATGCTTAATAGAATAAATTGATGAGTTGTCAACACTTGCCCATGGTGAATAGATGCTTGATCAATCTCAACTTGTTTGCTAGCACTTCAAAACTTGGTCTAAGCAGCCTTTTTGTAAGAATGTTATGACTCCTTCATTACACACCTATTTTACAAGGAAATCAAGAGACTCACGAGTGGAGCACATGGCAATTTCCTAGTTAGCTTATATCAGTTTTTAGGTGTTTGTTTTGGAAGACTAGGTCCTCCATGCATATTTCAAGGGCACTTCTCAACTAAACCGACCACGTGTTCCACTGCCCCACTTTTTAGCACCATTTAGTCACTTTGTTATTTGTTTCTCTAAGTTTCAGGAACTGGTTATTATCTTTGAGTTTAAATATTTGTTTTTAGCCTTGTTTTTTAGGAGGATTGAAGTTAATTGTTTTCTTGTACTTGTGTCTTTTCCTTTCCAAATGGACAGACTTGTTGAGTGTATAAGATTCTTGTACTCACTTTGCAACAGAGTTTACTTTTCTCTCGATTTTCATCTGTAGCTCCTATCAAAGAGCATCTGTTGTATGTTGTTTGGTAGGCACATAGGTCATGCAAATCACCTTATCTTCTATCTTCTCTTTGATAACATGCTTGTCTATCTCAATATGCTTTGTTCAGTCATGATTAACTGGATTATGTACAATACTCATTGTCCGTATTGTTACTAAACAGTTTCCCAGGTCCCATACTATGCACTTTTAGTTTTTCCCTCAACCTCTTTAATTAAATCAGCTCACAAGTTCTTTGTGTAAGGGCTCTATATTTAGCTTTTGCACTATTGCAAACTACAACTGGTTGCTTCTTGCTTCTTCAATGGGATGCCAATTTTTACTTTTGGCAATTCCATTTTGTTTTGGAGTGTGAGCACAAAGATATTAATTTGGTAAAAAGAGAAGATAAATATTCTCTTGCATTGTGACTACGTAAAAATTCAATTGAAACATTAAATTGATTGCAAATTTCAGCATAGAAATTTTGAAAGATAGAGAACAATTTAGAATGGCTTTTCATTAAAAATATCCACGTGCAATAAGAATAATCATATATAAATGTAATAAAATAATGAAATCCCAAAGCTGAACTGAGATGATTCGAACCCTCTGTCTGAGTGAACAACCTCAAACATAGAAGTAGTCCTTTAATGGATTCGTTTGTGAAAGGAGGCACGAGTTTGTTTACTAAGCTGACATGACTCATATTCTGAGGAAGACTGCTTAGAGAGGCTGCAAACTATTTTTGGAGGTTGGGTAGATTTGGATGATTTAACGTGCTATAGAGAAGTTTAGCTGAAATGGCGGTAGCGATGGTAGTTAACGGACTTGGATTAGTAAGATGTTAAAGCCCTTGTAACTCATGTTCTACGGTAATCATCTTCTTTGTAAGCTGGTCCTGCACAAGAATAGATCTAATGGTCAAGGTTACGAAACAATGAAGTTTCCTAGTCATTTGCTAATGGAAATTAGAATATATGGACATTCAGGAGTAAACAAGAATGAGGTCAAAAGTATAAAGGAAGAGGCGTCACTTTTATCCCTTTGATCACTATTTATAAACTATTAGCTAGTGTAATTTTTGATAGTATGGAAGGAGAGACTAGAAAAAGAAAACATTGTTATCACCAACAATATGATTAAAACCACTGGAATCTAGGATCCACGTGTTAATAGGTGAAGGTCAGGTCAAATAAGCAAAAGAATTAACATAGTGATAATAACTAGATGAGGAGATCTGTTAACTGCTTGATTTCGCAGGTACTCATTATAGTCAACTCTAGTTAGAATAACAAAATTTGATAATTGATCATTTGTAGCATGTAAAGTAAAATGCCCATCTGTATCAGATTGAGCCAAATGAGCTAGGGGATCTAATACCATGGAAATAATCAAGAAGAGAGGTTTTGAAATCAAATAATAAGAAAAAGAAAGAGATTTTGAAGAAAAAGAAGAAAAAGAGAGATCTAGAGTAAGAAAAAGAAAAATGGTTTTGTCAAGGAGTAAGTTTGATTATTCCCTCAAGCTTGATTAGGAATTTATATAATCACATTAACTACGAATTAGGAAGATTACTAATTCTAGGCAAAATTATAGGTCTTAAATTTATGCAATTACAATAGCTAAATGAGGGTGCAGTCAACACAAAATTAGACTAGCAGAACACCATCAAGCAGGAATGTTGGTGACATATCTCAACAAAATATATCAATCTAAAACTTAGAATCTTGTAAATCATCAGAAATTAGGCACCAAGAAATCACGACATGATCCTCGGAAAATAAAAAAACTATGAAAAGGAAATAATGTCCCCAGATAAACTCCTAAAAACTCTGGAATATATTTAATAAAATAAATTGATGAACTTTCAACACTTTCATGAATTGCATTCTTTAAAATGGAGTTAGAATGCCAGTTGCTGTTAATGGAGCGTATTCTTTATGCCTCATGTTCTTCTAGAACTATGCCCTTGCTGAAGAGCACTTTTTTTCTTCAGGCATTGCATTATGACATTCGAAGAGGACCACATAGTATCGGATCTCATGTACGTGATGCTGCTGCATATGTGTGCTGGGCGTTTGGTCGTGCTTATTCCAACTCAGATATGAGAAGTATATTGGAATTGCTTGCTCCACACCTTCTTACAATCGCTTGCTATGACAGAGAGGTAATTGACATTTCTTATGCCATCAATAAATGTTTTTATATATGAAAAATCTAGTGCTTGTTAAAGACCCAACGTAATCTTTGTGCATTTTTAACTGTTGTGTGGGTATTTTTTTTTTTTACGATTTGATAGGTTAACTGTAGAAGAGCAGCATCAGCTGCATTCCAAGAAAATGTTGGAAGACAGGGCTCTTTTCCTCACGGCATTGACATTGTGAATACAGCGGATTATTTTTCACTTGCTTCGCGAACAAGCTCTTACCTAAATGTTGCTGTTTCCATTGCTCAATACAAAGAGTATCTCTATTTTTTTGCGGAAGAATTAATACATCACAAAAGTTCTCATTGGGTATTTTCTTTTTCCATGTTCCGCGGTTGTTATACTCATCATTCACATTTGGTCACTTTCAAAAATAGCGTTGTTTATACTGACACATTATTGCTTGTCCATTGTTAATGATAGCACTTCAGAGATTAATATGAGATGTTCAGTTCTGCTCTTGCTATGTTTGTATGCCTGTTCTAAATTTTGACTAGGATCTTCATATTAAATATTTAACTTTTTCTTTTTGTTCATTGATTGCCAAGATTAATGCACACTTAGAATATGATCAACAGTCATCAAGTTTGTTTTGCTTTTATTAATTGTATGTATCTTGAAAGGTGATGAGAATTGCAAAGGCCATTAAAATCTTACAGGTTTGTAAATGGGTGTCTACGTACAGACTGCATTATTAAACTTAATGAAGAGAAGCTTATAGATTTTGTGCCCTGAAAATTCTTTCCATTGAATTCTACCTGGTCTATTGTGCTTTATTTAAGTACAACCGCCTGGACATAAAATACCTCCTAAATATTTTATACACTTGTACGATATACCACCATGTATTTTAATGGGTTATTAGTTGGATGAAAGTTTGAGTAAACCATCTCTTCAGACTGATTTGGTGAATGAATTTATTTGGCATATGTTTTAATTATATAGAAAATTTTAATGCATGATACCTATGATCTTCAAAATAATGGTTTTCACTGTTCTAGAGAGACACAGGTAATGCATGCCTAATGGACACATATTAGATAGGATTTTGTTCGTTAGTGTGCAATTGTTTGTTATCAATGGGCTACTGGATTTGAAAAAGGAATTTTATGGCCACATGTATGCAGTAAATTATCTAATGTGATGAGTGATCCCAGTCTACATCAAACCTAAAAGTTATCTACTTACATTAAACTCTGTTATTTCTGACATATGCTCATACACATTGCAAATATTCAGTGCTATATGCTATGCCCAGAAATAACTTAAGTTGTTGTTGCTCTTTAATCAACTAATTTCAGGATAGGAATTTGAGGGAATTGGCTGCAGAGGCTCTTTCTGCTCTTGTTAGATACAATCAAGAATATTTTGCAGGCTACGGCCTTGAGAAATTAATTCCCTGCACCTTGTCATCAGATTTGTGCATGCGCCACGGTGCTACATTAGCTGCTGGAGGACTTATTCTATCTTTGCATCGGTGCGGCTTTAACTTTTCTGTTGGTCAGTATTTTACCTCCTGATGACTGGCAGTTTCCTGTTCTGCATGACGGTTACTTGGCTTGCATGTTGATTGTTGATATACTGGGACTTTTGTGCTTGCTTTCTCTTTATTTCTATGTCTGAGCTGCAAATACACTTGTACACCCTTCAGAGAAAATCTATTTATAGGCTTTGAAAAACTTCGTGTGTTTATGCAGGATTGCTTGGTTTCTTTCTTTTCTTCTTTATAGGTGATTGCAACATTCATTACTTCTTGGTGATGTAAGCTTGGGTTTGGCTGAGATTAAGTCTAGAGGGTGAGTTAGTACCATCACAGGTACCTTCATTTTAATACTTTGAGAAGTTCTCTTAAGGTTGGATGTCACTGTGACAATTTTGGTATTAGAGCTATATGTGAGGCCACAGAGATAAACAATAAGGTAGCAGGTTCGGTGTAAGTGTCAGGCTTCTTTTTCAAAGGTGAACCCGTGGTGCCGTTGATGTAAAGGTACCTCAATTGTTTCACCAAAGTGGTTGTGTTGAAGATGTTTCATCTTTTTGAGCTTTTCATGTGGGAAAAACTTGATGAAATAGTCAATTGGATCCTTGGTTTCTGGAAAATCCTCAAGAATAAACCTGATTAGTATGATGAGGAGTTGAGTGCCATCAAAGAATTAGTTCTAATAGGGTCAGCTATACAATGATTGCTTGAAAGGTAAAAGAAAATTTGATGAAGTCATTTAAAAAATTTTTATGCAAGCTGGCTCAGCAAGAAAATTTGATGTGAGTGTGATGGTCCTATGGTTTGAATATACAAAGTAAAGAAAAAATTAAAAATTATAATGATATGGCTACATGGATTTGATAGATTTTAGGTGTTAGATACAACCAAATTTATATTATCTTGGCCTGATTCAATGCAAAAGCTTGACCTAATAGGGTGAGATCCCCAAACTTACATATGCAATTCCGAACTTCCTATATCAACAAATGTGGGACTATTGGTTCAATTATACCAATGTTTCATGCTTTCATGCCAAAGTTTCATGTTTTCATGCCAAAGTTTTTGAGTAATTCTGCATGCCAGATATACAGAAGTGCTCTTTTTTTCTTTATTAAAATAATGACCTTTTCTTAACTCTGAAAAATTTTTATTTCATTCAGAGCTCTTCATATACATTAATGATCCATTGACAATCCACAGTTGTGTAACTTGTATATCAGTAGGGGAAAAAATCATAAGGAAAATGCATCAAATGGCATCTGCCAAAACTTTAGCTAAATCAACGCACTGACTAATCAGTGTTGAGAATCATATCATAAATTATGATTGGATCAGGCTATGAGGTTGCCTAGTGCAAGGCTTCTGCCTCCCACTTGTTTCAGTGAGGGTTAAATTTATCTTATGCGTTATGCAAAAGAGTCTATTTTTGTGGCTCAAACCCGTGACTCCCAGCCTGCTGAAAAGTGACATTTGTGATGCAGCAATACCTGCTTTCTTATAGGAATGCACCATATAAAATTAGAGTCGTTATTCTATACTGCAACTTGTTGCCCTGATGTAAACTTGCTTTTAAATTCTACTAGAGAATTTATTAGGATTGTGCTTGGATTTGATATTTTCTTTTTCACTCTCTACGACTGTTCTAATTGAAAGGATCATGCATTGAGTAGGCATTTAATCATATAAGGACACAACCATTCTAAGCCAAGTTCTATCATAACACGTTAGTGCTCTTGTTGTACAGAGAAACAAAGAATATTGGCTGCTGTTGTTCCTGCAATCGAAAAAGCACGCCTTTATAGGGGTAAGGGAGGAGAAATCATGCGTTCTGCTGTTTCAAGATACATCGAGTGCATTTCTTGTTCTGAAGTTTCTTTGATGGAGAAAACTAAAAAGAGCTTACTTGATACCCTTTATGAGAATATGAGACATCCCAATGCTCAGATACAGGTAAACATAAATTGCTTCAGGTCATTTTGTTTTATCCTCGCACTATTTTTGAAGTTCTATTAGTGGCATTGGCAAGTACCTAAATTATAATTCCTAATAAGGTTTATTGTTCTTTGCTTAAAGGTAACCTTTCTCAAATTTGTCATTCTAATTTCCAAAGGTATTCATTTTGTGTGTGTGTGTATATATCTCACTGATTGTTGATCACTATAACCTAAAATTTTCAGCGTGCTGCTGTTGATGCCCTGAAGTATTTTATTCCGGCTTACTTTGACACTCCGAAAGTTGGCAATGATATAACTTCCAAGTACTTGGATCTCTTAGATGATTCTAATGTTGCTGCACGAAGAGGTTCAGCATTGGCTTTTGGTGTTTTACCTTATGAATTCCTGGCTCTGCGATGGAGGGTTATACTAGCTAAACTCTGTAGTTCTTGTCTGATTCAGGTAATACTTTCCACTTGCTGTAAACCTAGGCCTTAGAATTATTCTGATAATTCAATGATATTGCAAATGCAGGATAAACCTGAAGATCCAGATGTTGAAACGCGTGTGAATGCCATTCAGGGGCTAGTATCTTTTTGTGAAACATTAACAATAGGTTCTCCTGGACAGTTTTTTGAAGAAGAGGCTTCTCTTTACTCACTGATAAGGTGTGATGTAATGGGAACTTTATTTAAGGCTCTTGATGACTATGCTGTTGACAACAGAGGGGATGTGGGCTCTTGGGTACGAGAAGCTGCTATGGTTGGCCTGGAGAGATGTGTTTATATCCTCTGCAAGAGAGACTCTGTGAACTCCTTAAAGGCAAATCATGATAACCATCAATCTGTGATGGCTGAGCCATACGTGGTTATAGAAGATCCAGTATCCTCATTGTTTGATGCAGGTATTGCTACCAACTTGGTTGGAGGCCTTGCAAAGCAAGCAGTTGAAAAACTAGATAAACTGAGAGAAGTGTCTTGTAAGATTCTCCAAAGGATTTTGTACAATCAAAGCTGTTTTGTTCCATTCATACCTCATCGAGAAGTATTGGAAGATATTATTCCCAACAAAATAGATCTAATGTGGGGGGTATGTTTATTATTTTTTTCACTTCATAATTCTCCCATGATATAGCATGATGATGGATGCTTTTTGAAAATTTACTTGGCAACTGACTGGCCAATCTGAGATTTACTCATCAGACATACTTGTGTTGGTTGCATTTAAATGTAACTATAGTGGCAATCCTTTTTATAGGCCACATGGCCCACACTTTTATTATTTATATATATTATAGTTCGCTCCAATTTATTCATGAGGACATATGTTATGTTTTCCCCTTTATTTTGTCTTTTTAAATATGTTTGGCCCAATGTATGTGTAGAATTTGATAGATTTTGCCTATTCAATAACAATTTTCAGTTGTCGGACATGGACAATTGTTTATTATAACAGTGAACTATTTTCAAATCAGTTACATCAATATGTTGATAGATTTTGTATACACCAAGTGCTCATGTCCAAATTTTTCTCCGCATATTAATTATGTAGATGTAGGCAGAGCCATTCCTCTTGTTTGTAACATGTTCATGCAAATTTCAACACTGACACATTTTTGAACATTTTATGCAGATGCCCTCCGTTTCTTACCCACGATTAGTTAAGCTGCTTCAGTTCAGCTGCTATAGCAGACATGTTCTTTCTGGGCTTGTTGTCTCCATTGGTGGATTGCAAGAATCCCTGCAGAAGATGGCATTGTCTGCTTTGTTGGAGTATGTTAATGTTTCAGAAGCTGATCCAAATGAGAAGAGAAATACTAGGGAGCATTTGCTGTGCCATGATTTTCTTTGGATTCTTCAACAGTATCAGAGATGTGATAGGGTTATAACACCCACTTTGAAGGTAAACATGCTGTCATGATTTATACTCATTGTTGATTAACAATTTTGTATGTCATTCGATCTATAATTATTATTGTTGTGGTTGTGGTGTTCATTGCTGCTGTTGTGCTTTCTCTTCATTGCTAGTAAGGCAGGAAAATTTTCTTTAAGCCAGTGTCCAACATGTGAAATGACCTTTAACTGGTGAACTGGTTTATTATTGCTGCTTTAATGTGTACTAATCCTAGAAGAGGTTATTTACTCTAGTTTGTGCCATCATGACTATTTGACAACTCACAACTTCCACATTGCTCCATCAAGAGCCAAACGACTAAATAAACCAAGCTCTGGCATATCATTTATGTAAAGTTTCTGCTAAACATTTTTTAGGTCTACCTTTCCCTCTTCTACAACCTTCCAGTTGGACAGCTTCCACCTTTTTTATTAGGGCATCCACGGCTTGTCTAAGGAAAAATGCATGCCATCTTAATATATTCTCTTTGGAGTTGTAAGTGACAGTTGCTACTCCCAAGCAATGTCATATAAATTCATTTTTTAATTGGTTCTTCCTATTAATGTCTGAGATCCATCTCAATATTTTCATCTCAACCACACCCATCCTTTGAGTATATTGTTTTTTAACTGCTCAACATTCTTATTTCTACATCATAACTGACTTAACAACCATTCTACAGGGATGGTGTTTGCTTTTGTTACCTGTGTCAATTTATCATAGGGATACTATGAAAGGATGCAGCTACTCAAAATTTAGGTTAATTTAATCCAAATATTAGAGAAGAACAAGAAGGGAAATGCAAATTTTGCAAATAATGCAAGGTAGATAGAAATCTTAATCCTGACTGAAATGTATGCCCAAGAGTGTGCTTTATATATTAAAAGTAGACAAAAGTTTCTCTAGCAAGCATGGTTTATTTTAATAAATACAAACAATCAAACTCTTGAAATTAGCTTCCTTGTTTATATAGAATTAAAATATAAAGACGGATAATCCAGATATGTATTCTCCCTTCTGGTGTATTCTTATTTTTGAAAATTTTCATGTGCAATATGCAGACAGCAACAACTGCCATTGTCACACAAATCTAATTAGAATCTGAACATTCTCCTCTCCTTGTGATTTTGTAATTGTCATGCCTTGATGTAGCTGTATAACTACTAGAAGGTCCTTTTCTTTTCTTTTCTATTTTTTTTAATATCTCATATCAGCATATGGTGTTCTAATCTGAAGAAAGAGATTCTTTCTAGAAGTACATGTTGAAACTTAGGCTGGTCCCTGCTTCCGAAACCTCACACTCCCCTTTTGAGGGCTTCTGCATCTGATGTGACTTATTTCCTAAAATCTTTATGCCTTCTTTAAAAGCACTTACCATGCCTTTGTTCATTGTGTACCACCATGGTTCCCTGTATGTCTTTTATCATTGTTTCGTCTAAGATGTGATGGTATTCAAAAAGCTGCCACTTAGTCTCAAGCTGATTATTTTCTCCAGCTTTTCTCAGTTCTGTTGATGAGGGATGCATAGCATTACTGTAGGCTAGCAGCATCAGAAACCTAGATAAGGGAGGAATTGCACGGCATGGCACCTTTGTAACTGTGGTTTTTCATATTTGATGGCACATGCACCTTGGCTTTTACTTGATTTTCTAGTGGTAAAATCAGAGATTAAAAGGTAAACAAAGCGATTGTGTTGACTATTTTATATTAGCATGGCATCTTGCAATTCATTTAAAAGGCTATGTGGTTGTTTTGTTTTCAAGTTTTTAACAAGGATCTTTGATGTTTCGACAGACAATTGAGATTCTTCTAAGCAAAAAGGTGTTTCTGGATATGGAGGTCAGTTTTCAACTTGCAATGCAGTGTTTATGTTTTTTAATTGCTTCATAGTGGAACTTACATCATTATCACATAACAGTATATTGTAAAAATAAAATTTTGATAGATTTTACTACGTTGCAGTTTTACTCTTACAATTGATATTTGAAATCTAAATATCCTCTTCAGATTATTCATGTATTCTTTAGAAATTCAACAAAAATATTCAGATTGCCAGTGAGTTGTTGTGATAATGGCCCCTGAAAACAGGATCACACTCAGAACTTTGGTGCTGCAGTTCTGGATTCTCTACAAGTTGAATTGAAAGGGTCCAAGGACTTCACCAAATTATGCTCAGGCCTGTCAATTATCGGATACTATGCTTCACTTCAGGAATCAATCAGCTCTCGAGCATTCCGGCAGCTCCTATCTTTCCTTACCCATCGTTACCCCAAGGTAAGATCACTGAAACTACACATTCTTGTTGCACATTAAAGGAAAAAAAAGGCTACCCTTATGCAAGGAATCATTTGTTACTGTGGTGCTGTGACTTAATAATATCCATACTGGTTATGTCAATGTATTTCAATTTTCCAGATTCGTAAAGCTGCTGCAGATCAGGTTTACCTAGCACTGCTGCAGAGTGCAAACGTCATCGGAGATGACAAAATGGACATGGCACTCGAAGTTGTGTCGGAGACATGTTGGGATGGTGCTTTGGAGGAAGCAAAGCAGGGAAGGTTGCGGCTCTTGGATATTGCTGGTTTGGAATCTGATGCCTCCATTCTCAAAGCAGCTACAAGTCATGAATCAGCTCATGGAAGGGCTGAGAGAACATCTGGAGCTGATGAAAATGAGTCTTATTCTTCATTGGTTGGAGCCGCTGGATTCTAACCATGTTTGATTTCTATATTATGTATGATTTATTTGCTTGTGCGCACTGTTCATTTTTTTTTTTGTTACAGTAGTGACATGTATTGTGTTTTACCCTACCATGATTTTATATGTCGCGGTTTAAAGCCATGGATGGCGTATGGAGAGCAGTGTCTTGTTTTTGTTTTTTTGTTGGCCCCTCAAAATGTTCATGTTCATCTTTGCCCTTCGAATTTTGACGATTTTCAAACCTAGGGGCTAACGTGGTAGTCACATTAATGGGTCAAAATAAATATGCTTTACCTTAGAGAGCCAAAACAAACAATGATTGGATGCACAGGTTTTGGGTAGTCTTCAATATCTCTTACTACAGAGAATTTGAAATTTGATTTGGTGACAGCTTGTGTCATGGTTTGATTAGTGTAGTTTATTATACTAAGTGTCATTTGAAAAATAATAACTGTCAATAATAATTATAAAAATTTATTTCGTATTACTATATTTCCATTTCTTTCAGCCGACATGACCTCCAAATACATGCACATGAAGATAAGCAATGGTCTTTCTCACATAAAATACTCTTACCAATACATGCGCTCAATATATATTCCAAATTGGAAAAAAAATACAAACAAAAATAAGCTATGTATGCATTTATTGATTTTATAGAATACAGGTTACACATGGAAAATCAATCCAAGGCGAATAGCTCAAAAAGATTGACAATTATCAAGCACAAAAGAGCAGATAGGAGAGATCAAAAATCTTCAGTTAATGCATAAATGACAAACATTACAAGCTGAGAGACATGGCATTCAAGGGTCAAAAGATATATATATATATATATATATATATATATATATATATATATATATATATATATATATATTCGTTCTCCCAAACTCTACGAAAATTGTTCAGAAACTTGTATGCTGCTCAATGCAGGATGCGATCAGGAATTTAACCATGGAAAGACATTTGGAGAGGATGGCAATCTTGCCGTGAGGACCTCCACACCAGTCTCAGTCACCTGCAAATGAAGTGTGTTTGATCATATGATAAAGTAACCCAACCCAACATGCACCTTATACGGTGTGCCATGAAAATAAATTTGATGGTTAAGCTTTAAAGAGTGAATGGGGGTCTGGCCTTTCATAATTCCTGAAAGAGATATGCTCGACATTGCCAACAGTTTGAAGATCGGTAAATATGATAATTGATCGAGTTTTGTACTAAACAAATATTAGCTCTAGGATTCTTTTTTATCATATTATCCACTCTATTTATATACCTTGATGAATAAGCATCCAAATAAATCTTTTTCATTTTTTTCTTCTTTTTTTTTTACCTCTTAAAAACCCATGAATGAGAGATTAACTCACCAAGAGAGTGTGCTCAAACTGAGCGCTCCGCTTGCCATCTGCAGTAACTGCTGTCCATCCATCAGGCCATAATCTGTCACGCCATACTCCTGCAGAAAATAGCTCTTGAAGAATGAAGCATACAAAAAAAAATATCAAATGCACAAAAGCACTTGTGATCCTCCGAAACATCAACAGTACCTGCATTAATCATAGGTTCGATGGTAAATGTCTGTCCAACCTTCATCATTCCAACAGCCTTGTTTCCTTCGGTATGTTAAGGTCATGAGCATATCATACAAACCAGAGGAGTGTCCTCATATAACATGTCATTATCTAGTTGAGTTCTGTATAATACAATGGATGAAAAGAAGTCATAACACAAACAGCATAAAAAATGGAAAAAGGATACTTCCATAATGAGGAATGTTTGGGGCACAGTGGAATAGCTCTCCGATACCATGGCCACAGTATGATTTTACCTTTATTTATTTAAAAAAAAAAACACTTCCATGTAAGCATTCCACACATATGTAACATTCTGTAAATGAAGTTTCTCTGAGGTGAAACATATCAAGATTACCACAGAGAATCCTGACATTGATGCATGCCGATTAATAACTTCTCCAACTTCACGGAATCGAACTCCAGGTTTCACTACGCATGAGAACAACACATATTTAAGACAGTTATGATGGTACAGTAAGCATACATTTCAAGAAGGGTATCAAGCGAAATAATTGTAGTATGCCTTAACAACATGACAAGAAATCTGACACGATAGAATTTGGATCAAGCGTTCATTCAAATAAAGTATGCACAAAGAAACTTGTCATAAACTCGGAATGCATGCATCTAAGAGTTCCTGTATTGAAGAAATGATTTCTAGATGAAGCACATGTTGAAGGCCAGTATTACATGCATGTGAGTGTGCTACTTCACTGAAATGCAAACGCTGGAATAATATGAAATACTGTTGCTGATTTTCAGAAAATCCAATGTAAAACAATGAGAATTTATTCAGAAATTAGATAGATTAATGTAAGATATCAATAAGCATTTAATGAATCCCACTGGATATATTTTGTGAATCTCGGGGAAAAGATGCACATTCAAAAATTAGATTGGGAGACTGCTAACCAAAAGAAACCCATTTCCAACAGAAAAATTTCCAGCTTTCTTATGCTGATGCCTATTTTTAACATCAAGAAACCTATAAATCCCTGATTTTTTCTGATTGAACATTTTGAATGAAACAGTAAAAGCCTTGGAACCACATAATCAAGTCTGTGATGTGCACAATTGAATTGATAATATGGAAGTAAGCCTAACAAAATGATCTACAAGTCAGTGAACTACAAGCAGGGAACTTATGTCTCCCCCCATCAATTGTACCCATTCCTCAATGGAAAAACGTCACCAGCAATATTTTCTGAATTGGAAATGAAAAGTCATACTTAGAAATATTGAGGTTAACATGATATGAAGAATGCAATAAACTTATAAATCCTGGGTACAGAAATCAAGCCTGTGTAACAATTCAAATAAAGCTCACAAAATTGATTTTGGAGCCCAAAAATAACCCAAGCAGTCAAGCAAAGAGAAATTTCCAATTGCATAAATGAATGTGTAGGATAGCGTAATTTTATCTATATTATGTTATTCACATCAAGCAGCACAATTTCCAAATGAGTATTAAGAATGTCTGGAAAAGAATTGAGTGAAATATTGCTTCACAAAATCAGAAATGAAGTTCACGAAAATAAGTTTCTGAAGAATTGATTAAAGAAAAACAGCAATGATATGGGTTGACAAACACATAGTTGAATGTGATGTACTCAAAAATTCACTGTAACTACAAGCATTATGCCAGTTCTGCCTCTAAGATGTAAATATTCCAACATCATTATCATACCTATAGAAATAGCTTTCTCTAAGCACTCATATGTGCTGCGAACAAGCTTTTGAGAGACATCATCCACTTGCCCAACAAAATACGTTTCATTTAAGTCACCTGCAGAAATGGAGGTATTTAGATAGTTTAAAAATATCAACTAAATAAAGCTGGGAAAACAAGAAGCTGACAGCATAATTTCTCACCATGGACACCCTTATAGTATACAGTAACATCAACATTAACAATGTCTCCATCCTCAAGTTTCCTGCGAAACAAATGCATGAACCAACATATGGTAAGATAAAATAAAATTTGAACAGACTGCCATGAGCTTATTACCACAATAATGTTTCTTTAAAAATGAAAAAATAAAAATTGGTCCCCAGGACATGTGTGTCTTTTGTGGACTAACTTATGAAACTGCAGAACATTTGATGCATCTTTGCCCTAAATCTCAGTACATTTGGTCCTCAGTTGGTAATCTAGTAGGCAGACAAATCACTTTCCCAGATGGTTTTACATCAGGAAGCTGGATTGCGGATCATCACTGGAATTACTCTAGATTTATCAAAGCAGTTATCACTGCTACTGCCTGATTTATTTGGAAAGCTAGATGTAATGCTCTATTCAGAAAAGAAACGCCAGACTTCAGGAGCATTCCTAGGAAAGCAGTTGCATTGGCACAGGAGTATGCATTTGCCTCAAAGCAACAAACAGGGAAGAACTTGATCTTTACTAACTTTTCTTATGCTGATGGACCTTTTCTTTTCTCTACAGCAATTTGCTCCAATGATTTATCAATCTGTGGAGCTGGTTTTATAGTTTCTGATTCAAGTTATTCTGTTTCATTAGCAGGGTGCTGTCCAATTCAGGCAACTTCTCCAATTGATGATGAGATCAAAGCTTTGACTGTGAGCCTCCAATGTATTGAGCTGCACAAATTAAGAATTCAACATATTTTCATCGCATGCTCAGATCTTCAGGCTGCTCTTCAAGATGAAATTCTGCTAAAGGATTGGAGAGCTGCAACAACTCTCAATCATCTCAAACACACAATTGCAGACCCTGGGCAACCTAGAGTTCATCTAATACCAAAGAAATGGTGTACCAATGCTTCAAGAATTGCCAGCCATAGCCTCTCCCACCACACCCTATCGTTATTCCATCAAGGCAGAGATCTTCCAAGATGGATAATGACAATTTTACAGCAGAATTTCTTCTCTATGTAATACTAGTGTTGTTTTTTATCTTCTTTGTTTCAGTTTAAACTTGCTGTTGTTTTCTGTAGTTCTCTTTTTCTTCCCTTGTTTTGAATAACATCAGCTTCTTAGCTCTTTTCACCAAAAAAAAAATGAAAAAATAAAAATTCCCATTGCCCCTATAGAACCTCTCGTCATCATCAGAGCAAGATGCCCCATAAACCATGGATAAACTAAAAGAGAATGGAACTTGCTTTAATTGCTCCAGGATATTTTACACTAGGCATAGTTTAGCCACCATTTGCATCATGAAGGCCAATTTCACTCCATGCAACATAAAAACTCTTGACTACAATACCAATAAAGAACCTAATAAGGAAAAATAAATGCACCTGGCATCTGGAATCCCATGGCAGATGACCTCATTTACTGACCTGTGGACGGTATAGAGATTATGAGCATTGCTTAGTTTTCTTCAACTACACATGGAAACCAAAACATTCATAAAACAACCTACGTGCAGCAAGATTTTGGAAAGAAATGATAATTAAGTGGAGAAGGATATCCTCCTGAAAGGAAAGATCAAAATAGAGTTAGCAATTGGTCAATATCATTCATAGATTTGTAGTTTGGACACTAAATTTTGTGGATACAAGGAAACCAGTTTAAAATTTCAAAATATTGAACACAACAATCATTTTAAAGGAAAGAACGTGTAAGGATTAGAACAAGCTATTAGAAGTCACCAGTCAATTAAATATGATATTCATATGCAGATAGTCCAGTGACCAGAAAGTGCAGAGTAATCTGTGATTTGTTTAAGTAACCACATATGAGTGCCATATAAAATATGTTTTAAATTTTAATGACGAAAATTTTTAATAAATAATAAAATTACAAAAATGAATTGACTATTGAGTAAGTTGATAAACAATTATTCTTTTGCAAATTGTTATTGACTAGTTCCAAGAAATCAGAAATGGCACTCCCAGCAATATACAAGTCAACCATTAATCAACATCCACAGAACAATCTCATTAATGATGAAGTATAAGACATAGAACAAATACCAACAAAATCGATAATTAGGCATAAATGGAAATGAACAACATTAGATGGTGGTTCTAACTTTTCCTCTTTGTGGGCTGCAAGAGAGGAATGTTAAGGACTGCATACAACTTAAACCCAAGCATGCTGCCACAGCATGAGTATATTGTAAATATAATGTAAATCAAACCCAGTTAGGAGCATAAGCATCTATGTTGTCAACAACTCCTGCATCAGCAGTGTTCAAATCATGAAACAGTCATCAAGAGAGTAAAACTCTCATACTAGGAACAGCATGAAATTCGAAGAATGTTAAGTTTTCATACTAGAAACAGCATGACCGAATGCAATTTTGTACCAGAAACAGTATGAGCATTCACCCTAGGAGCCCAGATGAGAAAGAAAACTGACCAGAAGCAATTGTTACATCATGGACCACTTTGTCAATTTCATCAGTTGTAATTCCAGGTCGAATAACTCGAGCAGCTGCATCTAGTACCTCCCTTGCGATCTGAAAATAGATAAAGTTCACTAGGTGCATGAAAGACCGCAACTATTAACAAGTATGTGGTGAAATTATTGATTTTCTCCGGAAACTAACCTGACAACATCAACGACGACTTTTAGCACTTAAAAAACAAAAGATAAATTAGTTGTCCTATTACTAGAGCACAAATGAAATGATGTCAGTCCAAACATCTTGCTTAATAGGTACACAAGAGAACCAGTTCTTTTGATAAGTCTTGCTAAGGAAGATTAGACAATATCCCCAGATAACAAAAAAATTTTGAGAGCAGCCCTCAATGTGAAAAACTAAAGAATGTATCTATCAGTGGCGAACAGATATATCTCTCTCATACATGTTTTACCATACACCACATATATAACAGGCAGTGATCTCATTAATTCCAAATGCTAAGACAAAAGGCTAAAAATCATAACAAAGCCATAGACATCCTAAGGGGATATTTGGTTGATGAGTTACTCACATTCTCCAACCAAACACTCCAAACTTGTCCCACCTATAAGATTTAATTATTTTAATCAATACATTAATTAATTATATTTTAGAAAAATATCAATATTACTAAACATTTATTACTAGTTAAAAAAAAGTTTTGATTTAAAAATATTTAATTTGAATTATTATTAATCGAGTCAAAGTGTGACCAGCACATATAAAAGTTCACTCCAAACCAGTTTTCAAAAAAAAAAATCACATAAACAGCCTCCTTTATTCACTAACCAAACACAACCTAAAAAATGCATTTGGTACACGGGATAAAATGGAGCAAAACTAAACAACTACTTATGTATTTTGTTTCTTGCATGTGGGACAGAACAAATACTTTGTCCTTTCCTTGACTTAACTCATGGATAAATTTATCCCATAAAACAAACTAATTTACTAATTTAACCTTTGTTTTATTCTTTTCCCGTTATGTGTGTGTTTAACTTTTACTATATACTATATATACCCCTATAAAAAAAAAATCATTAGCACTTACAATTTACTAAAATTAACTTTATAAATAAATCCGTAAAAAAAGGTATATCCCTAAAACCAAGAATTTTTGCATCCATACGTTTCAAAGGTAAATATATATGTTTTTTATTAATGTTACCACATACAAGGTTATAGATGAATAATATTTCAAATATATACAAATTTAACATATGATTCTTTCATATAAACTCTCACAAAATTTGTAATTGCATTTATAGGGTGCATTTGTAATACAAAACTATTGTTAATATGCAACCTATACATATTAATAAAAATAAAAATAAATATGCTATGTTTATGAATGAGTCCATACACAACAAAGGTACCTATAACTACATATACCCAAGGGTCAACATCCACACGCTTACCCCCCTGCAAATATGGGAAAGCGATTTATATCCCCATAAAAAATAAATGTAAATCCTAGTGCATGATCCACAGGTAGGATGACCCGCGAGTAGGCTTACCAGCTGGCCAGTTTACTAGGTCTGACTCTCAGCATCTTGTGATTTCATCTAAAAGCACACCAAGAGCATACCCCTGGTGCAATTTCTATAGACTTGTTTAGAAAAGCATAGACAAGCGCAGAGAAGGAAGTTTAAATACAATTACTCACTTATTCCACATGTTCAACAAGGAAAATGAGAAGAAAGAAGCAACAGCCTCTTCACATCCTTTATTTTCATTCGCTATTAGGCAAGAGCATTTTATTCTTACAGAAATATTATTGGTATCGGTATTGATATTATTGCTATAATTATTTTTTTATTATTTCTTTCGCTATATTTAGAATATAGTCTACACAATATAGCAACTAATTGAATGTTTGCACCATAAGTCACAGGAAACATCTTTGTTACTTACTCGGCATGTTTCTCTCATTCTCTCAATTTGCTCCGGCGTCTTGATCTTCAAATAAGGACAACAATGCATCATTAATCAAGAATGTATAGCTGAAAAAGTCAAACAAATAGAGCTCCATAACATGACTACCTCCACTATATTTTGCAAGTCACTACTAGGCTCAACTTTTGGGATTCCCTGCCAATACATCATTAGAAAAATCAAATTCAATTAAAATGCGCATCTTCAGGTAAAATGAATCAAGCTTTGCAATATATTCCATGTAAAGCCAGATCCAGGATTTTAATATACATTATTCTAACCTTCTCAACTGTGTTTCAAGATATAACTTGGAATTAAGTTGAAATATACATGACAAAGAGAAAAAGCAAGAAGAAGAAGAAAAAGGGAATAAACCAATAAAAGCATGTATGACTACCAGTTGTCACTTGCTTCAACTGGCACTCATGCCCAGAAGTTGAGGGTCAATTACTGTGAATGGATGATGTAGATGTACAAGGTCACATGTGAAGCAGTCTTCCTCTAGAAGTTACTTTAAAATGCCCAAGAATTGGTGCCTCATATCAAAGGGGGAGCAAATTTATTGTTGTATAAATATGATAATGATTGAGCAATTTCTCTTGAACTCCGCAACATCTGACCATAGACATTTGACCACACTTACAGCCAAAAGGCGAACCTTACAATCACCTATCTGCCAAAAACTTATGGTGCTAGATGGGAGTAGAAAAATGAGCAAGACAATGATGATGTCTGGATACCCTGGATGGGTGACTAATGGGCCAAAAATTGTCCAAGAAGCAGAATTTAAAACTCCCAAACCATCCCCAAATATGCTCAGTGGCATGTGATAAGTGATAACATAAAGAACATATAATAATAGTCAGAAGCAAACTAAGCCCAGAATCAATATTTGCTCTGAAGTATGTGCAGGCACATAATAGGTATGCAAGGAATGAGGACAGAATATGGCTGAACTCTAACCATCTGGAGGAGGAGCATGATTATATACAAGAATAAATGGCAAACATGGGGCTAGAAAAAATAAATTAATTAATAAATATGCTACGGTTAACTCCTTGTGTCTTAATCCAACTTCTAAGAAAAATGAAGCACAAACAACCAAGTCGAACTCACATCAATCGCCCAATCTGGCCTTTCAATCGTAACAGGAACAGAACGCATGGTTGATATTCGGTGTGGCCTTAGTGTTCTGCCAGAAAAAATATAGAAGCAAGTAGAAATACAATAACAAAAGTTTAGAAATACAGGCAAGTCAGCCAAAGTTCTTCACAATGCAAAAATTAAAAAAGGCTTATAATCTACAAGCAGAATACAAGCAGAAATTTGGATACCTTGGATACCAAAAAGAACACGTACAAAATAAGAACAGTTGGTGCGTTCAAGCAGCAGGTTCGACTCAATTTGATTTGTTTCAAATATATATTAGATATCAATATGAAGGAAGATAACCATGCTATACTTGCTACTACATTGTAACATCATAAGTATCATCCTCCTGAAATGCATGTTACATCAATTACTGCTTACACAAAACAAAGACACCAAATAAAATCATCTCAGAAAATTACCCGGACCAATCAAAATAAGGAAGCTCAGAAATTCGAGCTTGACCTTTCTTCAAGCAATATAGCCAACCATCTTGAACCTGTTCAGGTGGTGCAGCAGTTGCTAGCTTTGCTTTCAAGTGCACTTTCTTATGAGATGTCCAGGATGCCTTAAAACAATCCTGCGTGCTGCGAAGTCAAAAGTTTGTTGATCTATTAAATAAAGCATAGCTCCAAAGGTTTAGAATATCTCAACGATATGACACATTTAAAGTGTACGGAAAAAATACAAGAAAGATAACAGAACCAACCATGTGATTGCCATGTGTTTCATGTGCATAACCTCTTGAACTCAGGAAAAATAATTCTAAAGCCAAAATTGTTCACAAAATTTTGAATTTTGAATACTTTAATCTTTTTTTTCCCAAAATAGATTACAATGGAATTCTCTTGTAGCCAAAATTTTTCATGTGCAACTAATATTCAAGTAGCTTTAATCAATGCACCATATCAGGCATTGATAGCCAAATACATGTCATGGAGAAATCAAATAGCAACAACCCAGTAAGTCAATAAGATTATTGTTGCTCACTCCTTACAACCCTCATTTCAGTACATCATTTGCAACAATAATAAGTAGTAAGCATTAAGCAATATTGTGAAAGTACTGACCATCAATGGACTTGTTTAAGGTATTCACAGAAATGTTATATCAGGCATAAATGATTATAAGAAGGAAAACCCCAAAAATTTGCCACAGGAATAGTCAACAAATTTAGCCTATACAAGAATAACCTAAATGGTTGAAAATATATTTTTTTTTAACCAAAAAAATCTAGCAGGTTAACAAAGAATAGATTACCTATTATTTGGGAAAACATTCAAATCCTCACTTGTAACTTTCTGTAAGAACCTCTATGGTCAAGAATTATTTTCCTAACTAAGCAATATAAGTGAGAAATATTTACAAAAGCATACACATTAATCAGTACACAATTTCCCTACAGAAGAAAAAGGTACAAACCAGAAAGCAGAATCTTCTCGAGGTAACTTTAGCTCCAGACATTTGGGACATCTGCAAAGGTAAAGTTTATACCATAATAAGAAATTTAGCATGCATTAATTTGTATGGGAGGTGCTCCAAAAGGAGAAGCGACTAACTGTGGCCTCACACGTAACAATGATATGTTCATAGGCTACGAACACCAATTAAGTGTAGCGATTAACAATAAGCTGCAATTATATATACTATCAGTATCAAAATGCTCTTTGCATGAAATTTTATAGGGTGAAGGAAATGAAGACAACAACAAAATGGAAATTAGACTCTTTCTGAGAATGGGACCAAAACTTCAACGACTAAATCATCGACAAGTTCTCATTTTCATTTTCATTATTATCAGTAAAAAATATAAATTTCAAACAAATGAGGAGCCTAATATATTAAATCTATTGATCCTATTGCTCCAAATCCCTACAGAACTCCAAGTTAAAACTTTAAAGACAATAACAAAGGCTTGATCCAATAAGAAACTTCAATATAAAGGTTTGTTCTAGAAAGATGTGAAAGACTATGTAAAAGTATCTTTTTTTTCTTTTCAAGATAAATGATGTAACAACCAATCCTTCTTAAGAATCACCAAATAAGCTCAGCATCTTGGTCTCAAGGAAAAATTTTCTCAGAGAGGATGTCTCAAAAATATTTGAAGAAAAAACTAAATAAAAACTAAACAAATAAATTAAGTATTAACATTTCTTTAAAACAAAAAGATTCATGTTTGGCGAGTTCTGTCAACTGATCAAAGTATGCATCAAAATAAACACATGCCAATCAGTTGTGGAGAGAAGCATCATATATCTCAACTATTGGTACTCTGCACGTTATTATGCATACTAGGGAGAAAATCAGTTACCTAACGCGCCAATGTCCCTCAATAACAAAAATCTTGAAAAAAAAGCCAGGCATGACATTGCCGTATAACAAAAAAAAAAAAGAAAAAGAAAAAGAAAAAGATCAGACACGCTACACTTTTCACAAGTAAATCAGAGAGCTTGTTTTCCATTTAGTTACAAGCTGCAAAACAAAGAACAGAAACCTAAGCACGTACTGAAGACTAGAAGGCTTGCCGCAATTGGCGCATGACAACACTGATTCCCCCGCTGTTCCGGCCTCGTTTTCCATTTGAATCCCACCACACCCCAGCTGCATCACCAAACCACAGTACATGCCATTAACACACCAACCAGCAAGCCAATCAACCAACAAAAATCAAGAAAACGGCCAAAAAAACTAAACATCGAAATTCAACAAGGGACACAAACGTTTGCACAAAATTCCATCAAAAATCCAAGAAACAGAGGGCGGAAAACAGATTCTGTCCATCCAGAATGAGATCAAGAAAACGAAAAGAGAAAGATCTTCATCATACCTGTTCGTTGCTCACGCAAATTCGAGATCAAAACAAAGGGAGAGAGAGGGGTAGAACGATGCGAATGGGGGCTAGGGTTTTAGCGAGCGATGAGAGGAGAAGGAGGAGCAATGGGATTGAACATTGCTCGCATCTTCTAACATTTTGTAAGCTCGGAACAATTTATCAAGAAGCCCCTCTGATTAAACTTAATTGCAAAATTAACTTTAAGTTTTTTTTAAATTATCATTTGATCCCTATAATTCAAATATTTTCCTTACTAGCCCTTGAGCTTAATTTTTTTTATTTTTAAGAATTGAACCTTGCATCTTAGAATGTAAATTTGGTTCGACTATCTATCAAATGTATGAGTGAAACTTTAATTATAAATAGTGTGTATCTTTGGTGTAACCAGGTCAGGTGTATATAAGATTGAATCAGTAATAGTAAAATTTCAATGGATTAAAAAAAATTATCTTTAAATATATTTGCATTTTTAATCATTTATTTATTCTTGTTAAATTATATAATTACGAAATGGGAATATTTCTCTAATATATGCAACATGCTTATTCCTCTAATATTTTCTCTGATATAATTACAAAGTTGGAAATATTTCTCTAATATGTATTTGTACTTGATCTATTCTCTATATATAGAAATGAGTAAGAACACATTTTTGAAAAATTTTCAAATAAGGATGAAACATAGCATTTAGAGAAAGTTGAATTTATCATGCTACTCTCTACTGTATGTTTTTATTAAATAAGAAAATTAGTATTTTTTTTTTAATATAAATGTAAAATAAAAACAATAAAATTTATTAATTACATAAAAGAAAAGAAAGAGTTAATTATCAGAAAATCTCTTAAAGTTCTCAAGTTCACTTTCAATTAAATTTAATCATGCTCTTACACTATTTTGAGATCAAATATCATGTCCATCTGAAGTGGTTTTGTTCACATTTTCACAATAAATTAATAAATTAATAAATTAATAATGCATTTAATTTTAGTAAAATCTAACAAAAACATGTAATTTCATCAAAATCAACAAGTCACTCCCTCATGCCTCCAATGCATGATCATGAAGCCAAACGCTTCAAAGGTTATAACAATCTTCACAACTATAAACTCAAGTTAAAACACTAGCATGAACACTAGTGCTTCTTCATGTCATTCATTCATTCATTCATTCATTCATGGCTTGCTGTTTAGCTTCATCACTTAATTTGGTGTATCCTTTAATTAGCCTGAAAAGCCAACCAAATATATAAATATAATAGTCAAACTAATGCTGAAAAAACAGTAAGTGAGACCTCATTATAATGAAGTTCAATCAAAAGAAAGAGAGTGAGAGTGAGAGGAGAAGAAGACTTGCATGCTTTTCTAAGAAAGGAGATGAAGACTACAATGACAGCCAACCCTGCCAAGATACCAACAATTATGGCCACTGTTCTTCCTACATCATCATCTGAATAATCTGTATATATATAATTCCAACAAAGCATTAATCATCATTAATTTATTAACTAATAATTTGATAACAAAAAAGAAATTCACTATATCAAACAACATCTAATTTATAGGGACATGATTAATTAATAAGTTGCATGTAATTCTTTTTTTGTTTAATAGCAAAGATGACAAAGCACCGCTTTACAAAAGAATTGTCGAGGAACAAACATGTATATATGGTGGTGTATTACTGGTTTGATCGACCTCTAGAGATTTATTAACTCCGTCAAATGTCACATGAGGTTATTAGAATCATATCACGTACATGCTTAGAAATATTTCAAAAATACAATAAACAATGAATGAACATTATTATTCCAGTATTTTTATAGTATTTACACAATACCACACAACAACGCTACTGACCAAAAAATTTGACCAGGGTTTGTCTATTTACTATGCTACACTAGCCAATTGTTTGTTTGCGTATACTTCAAAAGAGATATACATATATAGAATGATCTAAAAATTTCTTTATTTGTTATTAGGTTTTTAATTAATTAAGTATAGTGTTTAGAAATTAATCAAGTCAGCTATTCTGATGGTTATAAACTTTAGAGAAATTAATGCGCTATATATATATATATATATAAGAATTAACTTTAGAGAAGATATTTGGTGTTTTCTATTGAGGTTGTTAATTGGTGAAAATATGGAATTATTTAATGATGGTGTTCTAGCTAGTGGTATTAAAAGTGCCGGTGATTAAAGATAAGGATTCCAAAGCATAAATATGAAGCATATATGCTTTTTATTTATTGGATGAAATAAAGTTTGATTCCTTATTAGATATGTAGTTTTATTCTATGGTACTAAAGTGCCATTATCCTGAATTAAAGAAAACAAAAAGTTTCTAATTTCCCTAAAGTTTTTCTTTTTTTAATGTTTTCATGCATTTCTTCATCATTATTGAACCCAAAAAAAAAAAAAAACAAACAAACAAGCAAACAAACAAAACATTAATTCTATGGTTCTCCGAGATATGGCGTATTCAAAGAACAACAAATAGTTTCTAGCTATTTCATCATTAAATTAATAAGTTTAAGACCTCAAATTAATAATTCATTAACTTTTCTAAAGTCTGATCACAGCATCATAGACGCAAGCATATCTTCTTCTTCCTAATTCTCCATCTAATTAACATCATGATCACAAAACAAACAAGAACTTAAAACACCTTTATGTCTCAACAAAATCACCACCTTAATTTCCTAATGTTTTTTTTAATTCACTGTATTACACATGCAAGCATATATACATGCATTCTCATGCTTAAAAGCACGTACACCACAATTTTTTAACCTTCACTAATTCTTTCTCTCTTGTTAATTTCTAATCCTCCCACACATCTAAATTCATCAAATCATCAAAGCACCAAAAAAACAAATTAAGAGAAAGAAAAAAACATATATTTCCAGGGTTTTCAGTGCACCAACCTGAAGAAGAAGATGAAGAATAATAACCGGAAGCCCAATACCTAGTATAACACTTAGCCAAAAAAACATCAGCTGCCAATGCTGATCCACAAGCCTCCTTAAGCTGCTGCACAGCCACCTCGACGCACCGTCGACAGTCACCGGAGTTCAAATCTCCCAAACACTGAGCATAACCCTGCACAGTCCCAGACCTACTCACTCTGAACCCTGCAGACGCCTCCAAATCTGCAATCACATCATCTCTCCTCCGAAAAAAGTCCCCCTCACTTGTTCTACTCTCACTGCACTTCTTGTAAACCAAAGTGGTGTCAAGCTTTCCTCTGAAATCTTCATGGCTGTAGGACAAGAAGCAGCCTTCAAGCTGAAGAGATGCATCCATGGATTGGAGGCAGACCAAGTTTAGTTGGTTCACTGAGCTCTGAATGCAAGTGGAGCAGTCAGCGGAGTTCAAGTCATTTCGGCACTGGTATAGGCCGAAGACGGCGGTGTCGCCTGTGCCGGTGGTGAAGGAGTTGTAGGAGGATTGGGAGGAGAAGGAGATGAGGGTGGAGAGGAGGGTGTTGAGGTTGGTTTGGTAAGGAGAGTTGGGGGTGTATTTGGAGGGAGAGCAGTTTGCATACATGAAGGTGGTGGCTTTGGCTTGATGATCATGGCTTGTGATCAGTATTGAAATTATGAGGAGAAAGATGGGAGAGATGGTGCTGTAAGACTTCTTCTTGTGGTGGTGGTTGATGTTTTTGTTGATGTTGTTTGTGAGCATGATGATGATCACTGTGTTGATATTGCTGTTGTTCTTTCTTATTAATTCTTTGTATGAGGTTTGATAGGGTGGTCTCTCCTTGTGCTTTGTGAATTGGGAATATTGTGAGATGCTTGATTGGTGGCTGTTCTGTTTTGTGGTTTTTAATGCCAAGTCCCTTTAAAAATATATATATATATACAAAATGTATAATTAATCTTAATTATTTTTTTTAAAAAATCATGATTACAATATATATATATATATATATATATATATATAAGATTTAAGGCAACTGCCGGATGGTTTAGTGGGAAGTCATTCACCCAAATGGTGGGTGAGTGGTGCTGGGTCGAACCCCCGTATTGTTATATTGTACTATGCAAAATTATTGTAGAAACTGTATAAACTTGTTCACCCATTGTTCACTGAATCCTCTATATATATATATATATATATATATGAGAGTAATAATATTTTTCACTACTTTAGGCTTGAATGAGAAGGTGAATTTATCATTGTGGTGATGTATTATTTTGGGCTCACCTTATTGGCGGCTAATAGCCCGAATATTAACCCATCTCATATGGTAAATCTTTAGAAATTTGTTAAGTCATCATATAACTAGTGCATCACTATATTTTTTTTTTCCTTTGATGACCTCTTTGTGGAGCCGCGTTTATCATTTTCATAAAAAAAAAAAAAAAAAATATATATATATATATATATATATATATATAAGATTTAAAAGTTATATATTTTTTTTATGTTCTAGAGTTTTAGAGTTTTGTAAATAAATATGACTGATAACAAAGGCCGCTTTCATACCATCCAATTGGTTGTTCTTATTATTTTTAAATCAATAAATTAATTAATTAATTATAATCATTCAAGAAATTTAAAAAATATTTAATTTGATACGTAGCAGGTTTTTTTTGTTTTTTTTAGTACTATTTTTATAAGAACAATCTAGATCTTGTGATAGAAGTGGTAAAATATATAGTTATATATACATTAATGATATATATAGGAAACTTAAAATGTTAAAGCTATTTACTCTTAATAATATGATGTAAACCAGCTAAGATATAGTTCCTTGCGTCTTGATATATATATATATATATATATATATATATATATATATATATATATATATATATATATATATATATATATATATATATATATATATTCTCACATTAATGATGAGAAGATATATTCATATGCTCTCTGTCTCAATTTATATATTTGTTTTTTCAAACTTTTTATATCACAATTATCTATCCATTTAACTAATTTAAATGTGAATTTAATGAATAGAGAGAAATAAGCAAAAATGAAAAGAAAAAAAAGAACTAAATATTTATCAAATTTTGAAATTTAACTATTTTTTTATTTTTTGTAAAATAATTAAAATGAACATTTAAGGATGCATCTTTTTTCTTATAATTAAAGCAAACAAGTGTAGAGAAGAAGATATCATGAGAGAGGAAAAGAAATGGGGATATCTCTGCATAGATATAAAGCATATACAAAAGAATTATCAGGATTCATTCAGATAATGTTTATAATTTATCCTACAAGTAACAAGGAGGACCCATTTACCAATAAAACTCTTTTGAAAGAGCTAGCCAAAGTTATTTTGTAATTAATTGTAATTTTTTTGTATTACTTTTGCATTAAATAACTCTACTGTTTTCATACAAATACAAGACCATGAGGTAGTAAGTTGGAATCTCTTTATTTTTTATGTGGATTAAAAGCATTTGTTTTTTCATGAAAATTTTAGTTAATATATTAAACCAGCTTCTTTAATTTCTTCTTAGTTTTGTCTCAGTCTAAATAACATTTCCTATCAAAACAAATATTGATTTCTTCTTAATTATATATCATTTCCTTTGGTGATAACATTAATTATATTGGTCCACTTGACACGTTGCTAGTAATAGTGGTTTACAAGTGGTTGTAAGAGTATTGAGAGTGCTGTATATAATATATCTCTTTTATTTGCCATCAATATACTCAAAAAATCTTTGCAAGAAAGCATGTCATTTAGAAATTTAAAATGAATAAACCAGAAAATTAATATTGACAAATTTATTGAAAATTAACAAAATTGCAAAGAAAAGCATATAGTATGAATTAAAAAAAATACCTTAGATAGGATTGAATACTAATTAAAAAAATAAAACACATGCACCATATTAAGTATTTGAAAAAATAAAAATAAAAATAAATATTGAGGTAGAATACATAAGCTAAAACTAATTAACTTCATTTTTAATTTTTATTTGTTTGTATGTATACTCTGTCGGTTTCAATAGAACCATCAATGGTTTTTTTTTTCAAAAATAAATCTCCGCAAAATTGTTTCCATGATTATTGTAATAATTTTACTTTTGGTAAAAAAAAATTTATTTTAATTTTTTTAGTAAAAACATAATTTGACTATATATTGATCCTTGAGGTAAGCGATGATTTTGATTTATAAAAATATATAAACTAATTAGGTCACCTTATCTGTTCGTTCCCTCCATTTTAATTTATACCAATTGAGCTCCAATATTATTTGGATTTAGTAAATCATAGTCCAAAAGCTAACTAAGTATTTTGTTTTCCGTCAATTACCACTAATGTGAATTTTTTATTTATTAAAATATTATTAAAATTTTGAAAAATTTAAAAAATAATAATAATCCAAGAGCACAGAGATTTTGGTGGAGGGAAGCAATGTTAAGCTCGTTGATGATTTCGAGCTCTATTTTAACAGTAATAATTTTTTTAAAAAAATTAAATAAACCATATGCATCATAAAGAACTAAAGTTACAAACATATTAAAGTACGACAGAGAAAAAAAAAAACATTAAAACATAACACAAAAAAAAAACAAAAATATTCCATAGTGCACTTCCCTTGTTTTAGTGCTTTGATGATTTCAAGAAAATATGGTTAATGAAATTGATGAAGTGTTAGTTTAAGAACTACGTATGGAACTACTCTGAGGAGAATTCAAAGATGTAAGAGTTGATGGAAATTAGTTAGAAAATCTGGTTTGTACTCTTTCCTGCCTTAGAAATTTTGTTCTATATATATGTGTTACGCCCCAAGACTGGAGTGTCGACAAACAGCCACAAACCTATAAGATCGAGATCAAATAGGTATGCAAGGCCTCAGAACCTGTCTCACACTGAAAAATAATATCTAATAAAAATATAGATTCTTACATTAAAGGAAGCTATAAAATACGAATTACAAAAGTTCTATATCCAAAGTTTGGAATAATATTTAATCAATATAAAGTTCCAAGTCCACAAAGAAGGAGAACTTAATAACTTGCTAAACTAGACTGCGACTTGCTCAACGAGGCCGCTAAGCTGCCAACCAAATAACTCTGAAAAAAAAAACTAAACAAACTTAATGAGCTTGGGAGCCCAGTAAGTAACCACTAAAAGCATTTGGGATCAAATAGAAGTGTCAAAAAATCCAGAACAAAATTCATTGCTATAATACAATAGAACATTTGCCAAAATACAATTCAGAAACAAAACAAAACCGTTCAACAGATTCTGATTTTCAGATAAACACAGTATATGTCTCCCAATTCACTATGATCAAAACAAAATACCAGAGGTCATTTGTTTATCCTCGGTGACCCGAGCTAGAATATTAGAGACTGTTATTCTTCACCGACGGAACGGTGTGAAACTATAGTCTCTTAACAAAGTTACATGTTGACACGGTCAGTGTTTAATCCCCAATGACAGGGTTAGTGCATAGTTAATTGGAAACTACAATTTATAGATAAAAAAGTTAATGTTCGTAAACAACAGAATACCAAGCTTAAAACTGATTGAAACCAGAATAATCCACCCAGAAAAAAATATTAACATTTACATGATCCCATTTTCAGTATATCAAAATAAGCCAATTATTTTCAAATCAAATAACTTAACAAACAGGTTGTAAAATAAATTTATATAACTCAAAATATATAATATACATAGTTCATGAAAAACATGAATGAATAAATTATTCAAAAATATAATTATTAAAAATAATACAAGAAACAATCAAAATAGTAATTTAGCAAGTGTGGAAAAATATATACTTATACCAGAATTTATATGTGGTTTACTTATTTGACTAATACAAGAAATATAATTCTGACAGCAATTCAGGACTTTTGGGTATGTCTTAAATTTGGGAAAAAAAACCTATTAAATCATCAAAACATAAATTTATAAAATTTCAAGAGTATGCAAGAAAGATTTCAAAACCCTAATGATACTATTAAGGTTAAAAGCTAATGAGCAAGGGTATTGCAAAAGAAAATTTCAGAAACGTATAAATGCAAAATGGCCAAGCTATTATTTTCTAAATTCGGATTCTTTCAAGCGTATAATATCAATTGTCAAACCTAATGGAGATATAAACTATTTCAATATGGCCAACGAAGACTAAAACCAGGATAAATTTGTCTATCATCTTCCAAATCACGAAATTCTTTCTTCTAAAAAAACTAGACAGATGAGGCTATGACATATCCAAAATTCACACTAATTAGAATATTATTAAATTTATAGCATCCATTTGAATGTTCATCTATTTCTGCAAACCAGTAAAGTCAGACACGATCATTTTAACATGCATATCTCTTAGTATATATCCTCAAATAACATGATATTTTCGGAATAGATAGTTAATTAAAAAAGAAACAACTTTCATATTTTGCACCTTGCCTGATTCAATCTTTAAAACCATAAAAAATATTAATCAATCTTCAACTTCTACACAGAATTTTATTTGACGTAGCTACTCTAATATGACTGTATCTCATAAAATACAGATGTATGAAACCTGAAAATTTGCAGGTACTTAGTTGATATCGAACCCTATAATTTTCTTGTTTTTCACTTTTCTCGATTCAAACTCTAAAGTCATGTATTATGCCCGTCAATCTTCAGGTTCTGTAGAGAATATTATTTTACAGAACTACACTAATAGGGTTATATTTTATAAACCACAATTGTATAAAATTTGAAATTTTGCAGATTAAATAAAATCAAGGGTTACTTACCTCACACACGCCAATAAATGAGTTCCTGATGGGGTTTCCCATGCCTGGCTGCTAACATCTCTCCAACTAAACAAATTTGTAATTTAGATTAGAACCTTTTTTCCTTAAATACCATGATAAAAAAATTCATGGTGATAGTAGCAATATCAATAATTTAAAGAATAATTGTTAAGTAGATAAGAAAGAATTTTTTTTTTCTGATAATTAAAAAGATAACTAGATTATAATAATAATAATAATAAGGATAAGGAATAATCTCAAGAGATAATTAAAAGATGAACTAAATAATAATAATAAAAAGTGCGGGTCCATAATTTTTTCAAAAATGTTTACATTATATGCTCTTGAATTGTGGGTTAATGGAAAATTTGGCCTAAGTTTCTCTTTTGTTTCCTGATTATGTAAAATTAGCATGTTCTAGTGGCTGCATTAATTAAGTTATAACAACACCATATCTTTTGTTATTCATATAAGGAAAGTGAAGAACAAATCCATATTTTCTACTACTCATACATGTTATATTTGGCTTCAATTTGTTTTGTTTCCTGATTATGTACAATTAGCATGTTCTATTAACTGTGTTAAGCTCAGAACAACACTATATATATTTTCTGCTATTCATTGCCTCAAAATCAACATCATTTTGATGCAACAATGAGCTCAAAATTCATTTCATAAATGAAATTTTACAATGGACATAATTCTATCTTCATATTTGATGCACACTGAACAAAATATTTTTGAAATTTTACATTCAACATAATTTTCTTATCATTTGTACAATTTTGAAACAAATAAAAAAAGGCATTCCAAAATAACTGCTTCTTCCTAAGGATTTGCTTCAACAAAGGGCTTAGAGACTTCGGTGGGGCCACTCGGGGGCGGTTGTTACAGTGATAGTGTCTTGCAAAATTGCGGGATTGGGATGGGGCCAAATAGAGAGAGGAATGGAGGGACTATTTGGGGTATTACACCAACTAATTATGCATATTCATTGCTGGGCTTATTTTGCATTCAGTTGATGTTTCAAAAATTCAACCAACACTAGCCTATTCTAGTGGTAAAGCTCATAGATTGTGAATGAGAAGGTTCGGATTCAAAAACCCACACCCCTGTATACTGAAGATGTACTATTTATTTATTGCTCACTAGGACTTGGTGATGTAGAGTACTATTTAATGGGTCACAGTATAAGTCTCATACGGGAGAAGCCATATATTCCACCTTTCAGGCTTATATGATATAAAGATAAATCCTAGGAATCATTAAATTAACATAATTAACACACCTCTATTTTTGCTTATCTTTTTGCACTCTTCAGTGACGTTTTTTGTCATAGTTTCTTAAAAAATAATTAATAATAAGCAAATAAATAAAAATTCATGGTCAAAATTGTTGTGTGCATTTGTTTTCATGAACTTAAAAAATAAATAAATACATAAATAAATAAATAAAAGCATAAGCATTGATAAATATAATATGCATTGATATTCTAAGTCCATCTACTTATACAGTGATACCATTGAAGTTTCACAACTAAATTTTCAAAAGACTAATAATCCCACTCTATTCTATTCTATGGATGAACATAATAATACTATACTGAATTGTTGAGCTCATTTTTTTACTGTTCACACAGATATATATGAAAAATTTATCATTATTGCTCAAAATTAATAAAAATAAAATTTGCCATCTCCATTGTAACAAACAGTTAATATCACAAAACTATGTTTATATGTTTCAAAAGTAAATCTAATATGTGGGATAAAGGGCTTGTTTGGATGGGCTTTTAAAAAAAGTGCTTTTTTTTAAGTTTTGTGGAAGCACTTTTTTTAAAAAGTGCTTTCAAAGTAAGTTAAGTGCTTTTCTCTAAAACAACTTATCAGAAGTGCTTTTCTAAGAAACACCTATGAGGCAGCTTATGAAAAAAAGCTGAATTTTAGTTTTTTTCACAGCTTCTGCTTCTGCTCAAAAGCCCAAACAAACATGTTTTTTAAAACTCAGAAGTGCTTAACTTATAAAAAAGCACTTCTGAGCTTAAAAAAAGCCCATCCAAACACCCCCAAAAAGACTGCTAATTACACTCTCACAAAAGCTAATTTTGCACTGATAATTTATTGAATAGATATAATTTGATAAATACAATTTCTATAAAAAAGCTAATTATATATATATATATATATTAAAAATTATGAACAAGGCACTTCGAAAAATAAAAAAAAAAAAGATAAAATAATTATGAAGGGCCATGCTCCTAACTCCATCAAATTTTAGATCATCTACTAATCTCAAAGCACAATAATTAGCGGAGATGAATATGTTCCTCACCCACTCGCAAGCAATCACATTATATGCATAGTTATAACATCGTTGACAATGGAAATTTTAATTTAAAATCAAATTTATATATTTCTCCCCCCAAAAAAAAAACACAAACAAAAAATAAATATAAATTATAAGTATATATATATATCTCCATATATAATGTATAGATATAGCATGATGTCCCTCCATATATATAACCTTCTCATAATCTCTTTTCCAAGATAATGCCATACATGATAGACTCTTTTTTATCTTTCTCTTGAGCATCATCTATCTCATTCTTGAGAGTCATAAGATCATTCCAATCATTCTCCATTCCACTCAACCAGATCTCTTTTTGTGTCTAGTTGTATTCTTGCTATCATTGTTGTAATGGAAACACTAGCAATTATTCTGAAATTGACATATAAACCAAATGTTATCATATCCATTCTTCTTCTCAATTCTTCTCTTTTCCTGCTTATAATATTTTTCTCCATAGGTGGGATTTTTCATAATTAATTGTTTCTCAACACCCTCCCATTTGTCAATTTCAGCATTTTATGGTTTTATCAAGTGCAAGCTTGGTTCATTATTAATTGTTATCAGCACTAAGTCATGTTGAAAATAATAAAACACAAATAAAATAGAAAAAAATCATTAAAAAAAAAGCATATAACTCAAAGGATTTATAATGTTTTTTTAAGGTTTTTCTGCTTCTAGAAATATAATCATAAGCATTGATTTCACTCGCACTGGAATATTATATTATAAATCGAACTTTAATTTGGAAAATATTTAGCATTAATGTTATTATAGTTATTATAGTTATTATAGTAAGAAGTCTAAATCTAGATTATGAGTATATATATATACTCAATGATATATGAAAAGATTTAGCAATTTCCTGTGTTTATAATTCTATAGACATGATGATGATGATAACACAAATTTGTTACATATAATTAATCTCAAAAAATCAACATCCAACGCATCATTAAAAGAAAAATTACAACTAAAAACATTGCCTGACGGGCTCTTCTTAATTTAATGCTTGATTTTATTTGAAGTAAAATCTGGTTTCAAATTCTTTATGATATTCTGTTATGTTATATTTTCCATATAATCAATTGGGACTCTATTTTTATTAACATATATATAGAGTGTACCAAATGCATGTTGATCTAAAACAGAGAAGTTATATAGTGATCAAGGAAGCTAATTACACTTAGAAACTAATTACTAATTAAGTTTAATGCAAGATAATATATACTTTAATTAATTCATTGTAACTAATTAAGGCCAAAAGAAAAGGATTAGTGTGGTTCCTTTACAAAGGAGATGGGCGTGCAAAAAGCAAGAAAAGCTAATTGATCACATCAATCAAGCTCCTTAATTAACAAACATTTTTTAATTTTAATAATCCCTCACATGCTGCTGACCAGTGAGCACATTAATTATCTTTAATGCACACTCATAATATTCATGAAATTAAAAACATATATTCAGGGAATTAGAATACTGCTTAATTAGCAGGCTTTTCACACACTAATCCTGGAAAAAAGCTAATGACCTTTTGAACACTCCTCTTAATGTTTGGTTAGTCAAAGCTCAAGCCATCATTCAATGATCCCCCACTCAACAGCAACAATTCAACACATCCACACACATGTATAGTTAATATAGTTAATTAATTAATTTAGTTGATAAATGTAGTATAGATCATATACAATATTTACTCCTTGTTATTTCTTTTCTTAAATAGAAAATAAATGTACTTAATGCAACTCCCTTTAATGATCCTGTGTCTATATACGTACTTCACTCCCACCTAATGACACAAAATATTTTATTTTATAGTAATGTTTCTCTTCTTTAACGTCAACCTATGCACTATACTTGTAATTTATACCCTTAAGTTTTGTTCTATTTAATTACGAAGATGAATTACAGAGTTCTACATTAAATAAATGAAGGAAAGAAAAAAATCTCATCTTTATATATATTCTTCATTTGGACATGAATACGTAGGACATTTTTATACACAAGACATTATACACCGTGAAACTTAATGTTGGACAAATCATAGCGGACATGCAGTTTATTACATAAGCCATGTTGAATTTGTATTCTAACCATTACAAATGGTTATTATATATATATATATATATATCAAGAGTTAGATTTAAACATACGAGATTTTTTTTTTTTTTACGGCTCTCAAAACAAGTTCACAAAAGATAATTTC
>CACTHL010000747.1:0-103312 GCA_902712375.1 Dioscorea dumetorum
ACCAAACATCTTGAGGTTGCTCTTCATTTTGTTCGTCATCACTACCTTGCCGGCATTATTCGTCTTCCTTATGTTACCTCCGCCCACCAGCTTGCTGATTTTTTCACTAAAGCACATACTATTTCTCGTTTTCAGTTTCTCATAGGCAAACTCTCGGTTTATGACCCACCGTGAGTTTGAAGGAGTGTGTTAGGGTTTCTTGTATATACATGTATTATACGTATATATATACGTATACTTTTCTTCCTTCCTCTATATATGTAATCATTCTTATCAATACAAAGTGACCTTATTCCCTCTCACAAACATAAAAAAATATTCCGCTCCGCTCTGAGTGAAATATTTTTTTATGCCATAATTCTCACATTACTATATAATTTTATAGTGTAAATTAAATACCCAAACAGTCATTATGGCATAATTTTGTGAAAATATTATATTATGCCATAATGTACGGATTATAGCATAATATTTGATTATTCAAACATGGCCTCAAAGTTAGAGGATTAGATAAGTCTAGACTTTTTTGGGCTCTTATTACAGAGTAGACAGTCACTTTGATGAGGTTTTCCTTTTGAAGAAATCCGACGGATTATTTGGTTTTATCTGATAAACCATCCCAATGAAAGACTTCTCATCATCTCTACTTCATCTTTACTTGGAGATCTACTTTTGTTGTTATATATATTTGTTCCTTCTTTTGTTGTTGTTTTGTTTTGTTCCCGTTTCTATTGGATTTTCATGTTGTATAGCCTTGTAGTAGTGTACATTTCTTTTGCGTAGTTTCTTTCGTTCTATCTTCTATATTTGTACTTGTTTTATTTAATTAGATTTATGATTTATTCATTTTATATATAAAAAACTTTTAATGGAATCCAATAAAAGTGCCCACTTCTTTGCAAAATTTAGAATACAATTTGATTGCTGAAATAATAATTAGAAACAATTTAAATGCAAAATTCACTTAAATTAGGTTTTATTTTAAAAATGAAATCCTCCACTTCCTCAAATCTTTGATAATTAAAAAAAGATATGTTGACCACTTTAATGACTATTGATGAGAGGTTCATATGGCGACTTTATACCTGCATGAGAAATATAGACTCAGGAAAATAGGTAGGTTGTTTGACTGCTTCTCTTATCCTATTATTATAGGGGCTCTATGAGGTTTATTGTATGTGTTTTTTTTAATCAAGAGTAGCGAAACTTTTAATGGACTCACTAAATTAAGATAGGGGTGTGCGCACATTTTGAAGCCTGGATCCGTGCACACTTAGGCGTTGGGAGCACCCACGGTTCATCTTACAGTTCTCAAACGTGCATCTTTACTCTGTAGATTCGAACTATCGTCACTTACGAGAATCTTTATGAGAGACCCAAATACTATTGACTTATTTGTATCCCACCTCTAGTGGCGTAGTCTTTCTCTTTCTTCCTCACACACTATCTCTTTTTCAATGTTATTAATCTTCTTTCAATCTTCATGGCTAGTGGAGTACTTGCTTCTTTCTTCTGTTTAGGAGCTGTTTGGTTCGGAAGTTATTTTCCGAAGTGGTGAAATCCTGGAAGTGGCCACTTCAATGGAAGTGTGTAGTTCATTTGGAGGTGCAGACTTCTGTGTGTTTGGTTGTTGCTGGAAGTGTCATGTCAGTAACCACTTCTAGTGTTTGGTTGGTTGAAGTTAAAATCTGGAAGTTGCCACTTCGGCAGTTCATGATGTTTAGTAAGAGATAAAGTGGGTATATGGTTCCCACTTCGGGAGAGGTAGTATAGTTACCCATTATAATTTTTGTGATTAAAATTTTAATTATTCGATAATGAGTATTTATTTATTTTTTAACGTGATATAAATTTCGTTCAATTTTGTTTATTAAATTTGTAATTTCGTGATTAAATTTTAATTATTCGATAAATATTTATTTATTTATTCTTTTAAGTTATCTAAATTTTGTTTATTAAATTTATCTTTTGGTGATTAAATTTTAATTATTCGATTTAAATTTTTTTTATTCAATTTTGTTTAATTATTCTATAATTTCATGATAATTTTCATGATTATTTTCTAATTTAAGAAATGCAGGTTTATTTATTTACTTCTTCAACAAATTTAAATCCTATATTAAATTTTTGAATTTTTTTTTATGAAATTGTTGGGCCACTTCAATGAACAGTGAAAAAATGAAGTGAAGTGGACTTCGGCCTTTTTTTGGCTGAAGTTGAATGGGTAAGTGGAGATGGTTTGGAAGTGTCACATCAACCACTTCAGCCCCTACTTCGGTCAACCAAACAGCTGGAAGTGGCTCGGAAGTCTCCACTTCACCCACTTCACCCCCAAATGAAGCCAAACAAACACCCCTAGCCTTTTATGCTTTCTGCTGAAGTTGTCTTGTTTTTTCACATATTTTATTAAAAACACATGTAGCTCATCCACTTTGAAAGAAAAACCCTAAGAGCTTTAATTAAAATACATCAAGCATTTCATAGTAGAAGAGATCTTGACATTCAGTCTTGAGGGTTAAAAAAATTTAATTGTAAATAATAAAAAGTGTGCGAGGGGGAATTTAAACATTTTAAATATAAATAATTTATATATTATATGTACTAAAGTTAAAAAAGAAATTTTCAACAAGGCCCCTTTCTCAAAGTACATACAACTGTCTGCCCCTGCCACTTTGTGTGTCAAAATGAGCATTTTAATGGCACCCAAACACCTCATGTGGTCTTGTTTAAGTTGCCAAAAGAGTTTTACATGAGTGATGTGATGTGATGATTGTGCGCTGATCAGGCTGCTGGTGTGGTATTTTTAAATAAAAAATCATAATTTTTACATTTTAACTCTTGAATTGTTTTATAATTAATAAGTTTCATTTATTTTTGGGTTTTTTAACCAAATGTTTTTTAAAAAAATTATAAAATTTATTAAAATTTTAAATACTTTTTTAAGAAATATATAAGTGTGTTTTTTAATTTAAATCTTTTTTATAATTAATAAATTATCTTTTTTATTTACTTGTTTAACCCAATTTTTTAAAAAAAAAATGTAATTTTTTTAATTTATTAAAAATTAATTTTAAAGAATATATTAAAGATTATATATATATATATAAACACAAAGGGCATGCTTGTATAATTAGACACGACATGTATTAATTGTCTAAGAAGTAGGTTTCAGGTGTAGGGAGAATATGATTCCACCTACAACAAAGGTGTGCTTGTTTGTATAATCAGACACGACATGTATTAATTGCCTAAGAAGTAGGTTTCAGGTGTATGGAGAATATGATTGCACCTACAAAAAAAGATGTGCATGCTTGTATAATTAGACACGACATGTATTAACTGCTTAAAAGTAAGTTTCAGATGTATGGAGAATATGATTCCACCTACAACAAAGGTATGCATGCTTGTATAATTAGACACGACATGTATTAACTGCTTAAGAAGTAGGTTTCAGATGTAGGGAGAATGCTTGTATAATTAGACACGACATATATTAACTGCTTAAGAAGTAGATTTCATATATAGGGAGAATATGATTCCACCTACAACAAAGGTGTGCATGCTTGTATAATTAGGTGTATGAAGAATCTAATGCCTTCATAAATCTAAGCAAAGCCCTCTCTATATATATCTCTTTCTTTCCACTTGCATCATCAACTTCAAACTCTATCTTTCTTTTGATATTCAAAACTTGGTATTAAAAAATGTTAGTAAAATTTTATAGTATATATAGGTTATAATAATTATCTCATATTAATTTATTTTTCTCTAAGTTATACATTAGTTTTTTTAAGGATGAGTATTACCTTAAGTAACGGTGATTGTTTATTGGGGTGGACATTTACAAGAGTCTAATGAAAAACCTACTTATTCGGGGAGGCTATAAAATAGTGGTTGGAGTTCGAAACAACAAGAATTCGAATGAGTTGCAATAAACAATTGTTGCAGCCTATTAACTTCAATTTAAGTGACAATTATATGAACATCAAATGTAGATGGGCTATGGATCAACACACTAGATCTTGTAATCAACATCGACAATGACAGAGAAACATTACTGATGTTGAGATTGTGTACACCAATATTATATGTGAATGAAAAAAGACCACGTGTAATCCCAATCACGACATCCATTGCGCATACATTGTAAGCTCATGGACTTATTACTTAATAAGATTTATATGTTCTCTTTTTTAATCCATTACTTATAACAGATATGTTGTGCTTTTTTTTTGGCAGCCCACCTGTAAACATTGAAGCCGGAAGCTCTATTGGCTACCAACAGTCAGGGTATAATGAGAATGCCGATGCATATGAACATAATGCTTGCAACATAGATTTTGAATGCCCAAGAAATAATAGTGGTGATGATCATAGTGATGATTATAATGACAATGATGATGATGATGGCTATGATGATAGCGATGATGAAGATGACAACAGCGATGATGATGCAAGTCTCCCCACTGATGTCCAAGAAGGTGTAATTGCAGAAGATGTCATTCGAACAACAATCTCAAATATGGAGCAATGGGCAAATGTGGCCTTAATTGATTATACACAGTTTGAGGAAGATCCAGGTATGGCACCAAGAGACGATTGGTACAATGCAACAATAATAGATGATGTAGATCCACATATATCTGCAGGAGATGAAGAATCATTAAATTTCAATGATTGGGTTGGTCAAATGTTTAATTCAAAAGCTCAATTAATAGACCTATTAAGTTTATAGTCTATAAAAAAAGCGTTGCATTTACTTGTGTGAAAAGTAATACGTCTAGATTCACTATGAAATGCGTCAACATAGATTGTCCTTGGTGTCTTCATGCATCAGTTTCATCTAGAACATCTCTATGGGTTGTAAAATGATGTCCGAGGCTGCATATCTGTACAAATGAAAGAATCCAATCAGACAATCGCCATTGCACTAGAAAGGTAATATGTGAATTAATATTGCCAACATTAAGAGCTGATCTTAGCCTTAGCATTGCACAAGTTCAAGCCATGGTCAAAGACATGTACCATATTGATGTCAGTTATGGAAAAGCTTGGAAAGGTAAGAATAAAGCTCTTAAATACATATTCGGATCATGGGAACAATCTTATGTTGAATTACGAATGTATTTTAACACTTTAGTCAGTTGCAACCTGGGTACTGTTGTTGACTTTGATTCTGATTGGGGTCATGGATGGGAGCTTTTTAAGAGAGTGTTTTGGGCTTTTGGACCATCAATCATTGGTTTCAATGCATGTCGTCATGTTCTCTCAGTAGATGGGACATTTTTGCATGGGAAGTATAAATGGACTTTGCTAATGGCTACGGGAGAAGATGCTGAAAACCATTTGTTTCCTTATGCATTTGCTATAGTTGAAAGTGAGAATAGGGAAAGTTGGTCATGGTTTTTAAATAATATATACAGAACATTAGATCCTACTCGTCCTATGTGCATCATCTCCGATAGATTTACAGGCAACGTCAATGTTGGTCGTGATGCTTTCCCTCCGCAATATGGCCATGTTCATCAAGCATCTGGCAGATAACTTTTTATAACTTTGCAAAAGTAAATTTGGTGCAGATATTTTTTGGAAGGCATCAACAGCTGTATCATTACGGAGGTTTGAAGAGTTGATCAATATATTAACAGAAAGATATGTTATGTTTACTGATTTTGCATCATCTATTGGGCCAAGGCAAATGTGGACAATGGCACATGATGGTGGCGGACGGTGTGGACGACATAGCACTAATTTATCATAAAGTTTTAACTCAGTTCTTAAAGATGCTCGTGGTTTACCGGTAATAGGTCTCATATCATCCACTTTTCATCATACTGCAATGTATTTTTTTAAACACCGTGAGATTGGACTTGCTATGGATCGAACTTTAACGACAAGGCAAGAAACAAGGCTGAATGATAGTATCGAGAAAAGCATATATTTAAGCGTACGGCGTTTTAATCACAATGAATTTCAGGTAACAGAACATGTTAATGATGAGACAATTGACTATGAAGTTATTATCAATGGAGTTTTATCCACATGTACATGTGGATTTATGGTCGCTCGCCGATTCCTATGTATACATGTCTTGAGGGTTAGCAGTGCTGCAAATGCAAACATTAACCCATATGTGTTGTGTCCTCATTGGTTTACTGTAACGTCATATAGACAAACTTATGCTCCATGTTTTCATCCGGTACTGAGTTCACAATTTTGGCAACCTGTACCTGGGCCAAAGATGGTTCCACCTGTTGGCCGACGTACTGCTGGCCGACCAAAAATCAGATGTAGAAGAATGCATATGGATAGAAATCCTAATCCCACTAGACGTAATTTATGCTCTATATGTAAACAACCCGGTCATTATAGAACTACTTGCCCTAGGCAAAGAAGAAATATATGATGTAACTTTATTTATATTTAAACGCAATTATGTTTTTTAACTTCAAATAATTTTAAAAGCTATTATTGATTTCATGATTTATAATTTTTAATAAATTCTTTAAAATTATAAGCCCTTTGTGTTTTCATATATATATAATCTTTAATGTATTCTTTAAAATTAATTTTTAATAAATTAAAAAAATTAGATTTTTTTTTTAAAAAATGGGTTAAACAAGTAAATAAAAAAGGATAATTTATTAATTATAAAAAAAACTTAAATTAAAAAACACACTTATATATTTCTTAAAAAAGTATTTAAAAATTTAATAAAATTTATAATTTTTTTAAAAAATTTGGTTAAAAACCCCAAGAATAAATGAAACTTATTAATTATAAAATAATTCAGGAGTTAAAATGTAAAAAAACATGATTTTTTATTTAAAAATATCATGTCAGCAGCCTAGTTAGCACTGAGTCAACGCACAATCAACAAAAACATATGGGTGGTGTGATATTCCCATGGCCATTTGGTTTAATTAATAAAAATATGGCTACTTTGTAAAAAAACCCTTCACACTTTATAAGCCTTAAAGGTATTAGAGCATTTTGAGGAAGGTGACATCCTAATGACACTTTATTGAGCTTATATATATATATATATATATATATATATAGGATGCCAAAAGTAACCATGTGAGTAACAGGACAGATACAAGGTCTAAATAATAAGAATTTAGAAGGCTTGAATGGTTTTTATTTGTTGATTTGGGGGTAAAACCCATTTCATTATGACACAAAGGATAAATGTTAGAGGGATTATGTCAACAAAAACACAAGACAAGAGAGGCAAAACTTTTGACTAAAAATTTATGATGATTAACTCTGAAAATTTACAATTTATTTTGTATTGTTTAAATCATATTAAAATGATTTAATGAGAGAGGTAAACAAATAAAAAACTAAAAACTATTATATAAATTAACAAAATATAAACCAGGTTCCCTTGTAAAGCATGTGTGTCATGTTGAGAAATTTCAGCTCACGCAGATTAAAGACATATATGTATATTGAGGTATTAAGTTTACGTTTATGCACATTTTTAATACATGATTTATTTATATTTTATAAAAAATAAAAACAAAAAATTTATCATTTCGAAAATGAAAGTGTTACCATTTTATTTTTCTCTTAACCCAAACATTAATGCATCTGACATATATATATATATATACACCAAATAAAATAAGTAAATTGGTTGGATTATATCATTTGGAGATTAATGCAAATCACCAGCATTACCTTTATGAATCATATCAATAAAATAAGAGTTGCAAAAGTATCAAAGGAATTGCAGAGTACTCCATAGATGTCCTGCCAACAAAGAACAAGTCAAGGGAACATAATTATGAATTTGAATTAATCATCACCATCTAACAGAGAAGCAAACAGAAAAAGGGGACATGCATCCATCTCATCCATATCCCTGTTGCCAAATGACATGATAATAAGTTAATAGATGATGTTTCCCAAGATTTCAGTCCAAAAAATTAAGCTTGAGCAGTGCTGTTCTTTGCTTTTTGGAAGACAAATGCATGCAGGATGGCTTTCCACAGCAACTCCATGCAGACCGAATACATGTCATGATTTATCTAATATTTAATGTTTATATTATATTTATATATATATATATTAGAATTCAACCATGAATGGCTAGTAAGATAAATTTTATTTAAACTAACTTCCAAATGACATTGATTTAGATTGATATCTATATCAACTATTTTAGACCATAATTTTATCATGTGTTAAAGGTATTTTGGATTTTGATATAAAAGAAGAAACTCAAGATTTAATCTATTGTGATAGTAAGTAAACTTAGACAAATAGACGACAAGCACCCCCTCTCCACCAAGAGATGCACACAGACGTCCCCCTTTTCTCTCTTTTAGGAGATGTAAAGAATGCGCACAGACACCCCCCCTATATGAGATGTAAAGGATGAACACGGATGTGGAACAAGCTCAACAAATGTTTGTGCCCTCATCTTGCGTGAACTATAAAATTTGAAGTCGAGTTCTCCTCGAAATGAACAAGTATAATTATTATTATTCAAAGTTATCACCTAAATGAAAATTTGGAGGTCCAAAGGTTTAGTTGTGATGTCCATGCACTAATTTATTTGGATCAAGCATGAATAATATTATTAATTCATTGAATTGCAGATGGTTTGTACAATGAAATACTAAATATTGTAGTGTAATTTGAATTTAAAAATAGTTTCTTGCTAAATATTATTATATTAATGTTGAGAGTTTTATATATATAGATCATGCAAAAAATACATCAGATATATTTTTCATAATTGCAAATACATATTTATTCACTTCATAAATTTTATTTATCATACTTCACCCACAAAAAAACATAAATATAACATCAATTATAAATGCAATACGATCTTCATTAGCAACTTCATCTCTGACCAAACACAAGTAATTGGTGATAAATTACAAATATTGATGTTTCATGATTATTGTAATATAATTAAGCAATTAACAGTCAATAAAACAATACTGAAAAATCTATTTTATGTTATAATTTAAATTTTATATAAAAAAATAATAAAATGAAAATTATATATATCAGAAATCCAATGCAGCGTTACACACTTGGGTGAGGATCCTCGCGTCGGCCGTCAGCCGATCAACGATGACGTCACACCAAACCCTAACGGCGAAGGTCCACGTCGTCAACGAGGCGGCGAAGAATTTAACCGGCGCCGTCATCTTCATCCCTAACAGCACCTCGCCTTGCCGGATCTCCGCCTCCAAAGCCTTCTGCATCGGATCCGTTAGCCGGAATCCCTCACCACGTAACGTCGTCTCTAACACCGTTATGTTGCCGGAGACCTGCTTGAACTCCGGCCATGGAGAGAGAGCGAGGGGAACGCCAGAGTAGGAGATGGTGAGGGAGCCACCATGGAGATAGAGGAAGCCGATCTTGTAGTTCTGGTTGGATGCGCGGAGAATGGCATCGATCTCTGGGGAGCTGAGGTTGAGAAAGGTGAGGCGATCGGCGGAGAGGGAGGGGAGCCTGGGGCGGAGGAAGAGGTAGAAGAGGCCGGCAATGGCTGTGAGGACGGAGAGGATGAAGAGGACGGAGAGGATGGAGGTAAGGATGATAGAGCCACGGCGGTGAGAGGTGGTACGGCGGGTGTAGGATTCGTAGAGTGTGGCGTTCTCCGGCGGCGGGACTCGATAGATCTGGTCCTTGGGGATCTGGATCACGTAGGTGCCGGATCGGGGGCGAGACTTCTCCGGTGGTTTGGAAGGTGGGGGCGGAGGAGGAGGTGCACCGCCAGACGGGGGCTCGGGGTGGATGTGGTCCGCCATGGCGAGGAGGAGGAGGAGCCCCTGCGAGAAGATGAATGAAACCCCAGCCCAGTGAGCGAAGATGGAAAATGGGGGGCTTTGGATGGGGTTTTATATAGGGAATGAGGGAAAAAGTACAAAAGGGTGATGATCGAGGGAAAGGAGTTGGTCATGCGATGGAATCATGGCCGTGGATTTTGTGTTCAGATTCGTGCATCAAACACCGTGTATCTCGAGGTAAGATTTTGTTAAATATATAGATATGTAGTTTTAAATTTGATTCTTGGATGTATGTTCAACTATAATTAGAAATTCAAATTATATTTGTTTAATTTAGAAATTAATTTTTTTAGATCTTGAACCACAGATTTCTTAGGGTGTTTATAATAAACGAGGAGCGAACTGCAAATTAACGAAAAATAATAAATATAAAAAACTGAAAAATTATTATTAATTTTGCACACAATTTAAATTTTTTTAAAATAATGAAGTTACTAGTCTTCTTCTCACTTTTTTTGAAATATATCTTATACTTTATTTTATTTTATCTTTTACTCATTCCTTCCATAATAATTTGCAATGTTTAACCATAAAATTTCTTTTCTTTTCATAGAATTATTTCTATATATATATATATATATATAATTATTTTTAATAAAATATTTTTATATGGTGAGAAAACCTACGATTTATAGCACTTGCTGAGCAGTGCCAGAGTTCTAGATTGAATTGGCAGTGTCCTTAGTTAATTGCATCCACTGCTCATTAATCAATCATTTATTAATCAAAACAGTGTAAATTTATACATACCATCAAGTTGAAGCAATTCGTCAAACATTATATGGTGTTTAAAAAAGAACTCAATGATGCAATTCATCAAATACCTTATGACCATTTATATATATAAATGTCAAATAAGAACTCAAGGAAGCAAGGAGATATTAAGCGCCTGGCTCTCTCCATGGGCTTAAGCAACTTAAATCGTTAAACCCTATTGGTAAAATTAATTTTTTCAAAATTAACTAATTATTATTTAAATTAATTTAAACACATATTTCTAATTTTATTTCGGTTTATTTCATTTGATTGGAATATTTATAACTACGGTAGTTATAAACAAAATTCATTCATCATAAAAAAAAACATCAATTCATTTTTTTATTTGTAATAAGGAATAATAAGATCATCAATTTAATTAAATGATTTTATAATGAATAATGTTATGGCAAATTATTCTAGAATTAATCGCTCGTCACTTCGATCAAATATAGAAATATTTATATAGAACATTGAATCAAATAATACTAAATCCTTGTTGGCCACGTATTTTGAGAATTTTCATATTTTTTCTAGCAAATATTATTCATAAAAATGGATTGAGAAAACAATACTGGCTGGATAGATCATGAAAACATTGGTTGTTTGAAAATATTTAGGTCATGTTTGGATAACCCAATATTATGCCATAATTCGCACATTATAGTATAATATAATATTTTCACATGATTATATCATAATAGCTGTATCTAATTTACACTACAAAATTATGTGATAATATGGGAATTATGGTATAAAAAAATATTCCACTTGGATGGGAATATTTTTTTATGTTGAATTGTGTGGTTTTTTCTCATTGTAAAATATATAAAATATTTATGTAATATTTTTTATTTTGTAACCAAACAAGGCCTTATCATTTAAATCATTTGGGCAAGATCAAGATCAATATATGTACTTTTCTAGTTGTTTAGTTGGAATTTCTTTTATAGAAAAACAAATATGCATACTTTTTAAAATAAATAGTGTGAAGTTTTAATTGAGAATCCAAGGTTTTTTTTTTTTTTTTTATTTCACAATTTTAAAATATTAATTTAATAAATGAATATGGAGAAGGGGCATAAAAATGCAAATTCTAGTTTTTATAGGGTTATAAGTGAAAAATATTATTACGGAGGGGTGCATGGTAGGTTGGGCAAAGTTTAGGGGTGGTAACGGGGCGGGGCGGGGACGGGGAGTGGTCTCCCCGTCCCCGACTCCCCAACGGGGGGAATTATCTCCCCGTCCCCGTCCCCGTCCCCACGGGGATCCATCCCCCGCGGGGATCCCCGTGGGGATCCCTATATACCTATAAATTTTAATTGTTTTTAAAAAAATTTAATACTAATACACACTGACACACATGAAAAAATATAAAAATAATTCAAAATAAATCTCAACAAACCAACATATAATAATTTACAAAAATAAAATATTCAAAATATTCATCAGTATAAGCTATAGAGCAAAAGATGAAATTTAGAATTTATACAAGTACAATACTACAATCTAATACAAATAAGATACTCCAAATGTTGAATATAAAGCCTCCTTGTCCTAGGATTATATAAGACGTGCATGCGGTCCGGAGAGCTTCCATACGGACACATATATATATATATATATATATATATATATATATATATATATATATATATATATATATATATATATAAAGTTTAAATAAAATGGAAAAAAAACCGGGGCGGGGATCCCCGCGGGGCGGGGATAGCAATCCCCGCCCCCGCCCCGTTTACTAAACGGGGACGGATTGGCCCCCGTCCCCGTCCCCGTGGGGGGAGGAATCGGGGAATCCCCGTCCCCGTCGGGTCGGGTCCCCGCGGGGCTCGGGGATTCCCCGCCCCGTTACCACCCCTAGCAAAGTTTGATAACACAACAAAAAGAGGAGAAATTTTAAAACATTTTAATTTTAGTTTAATTATCAGAAATTTATTTTATTTTTTTAAAATGTCTTTCCAAATATTAAGGTTGGTGGGCCCTTGACAACGGCCCAAAAGCCCAAATCTCATCCAAAGCCCGAGAAACGAGCAAGATTCAACCCTTCTCTGTCTCTCTTGCTCTTTCTTCTTGATTTTTTGGTAATTCGAGAAAAATTTTGAAACCCCTTCCTCTGATCAAAGAATTCGTGCTATTTTTCCCAAGTATTAATTGTTATTTTCCTCTTGATTATCGGATTTGCGTTAAAGATTGCGGTTTGTCTTAAGGATTCAAGGAAGAGCATGGTGGAGGAGTCGAAGGTGAGTTTATTTCCCTTTGATGCGGATTTCTGGGTGAATTCTGGGGTTAGAGTTTGTTTCGTAGGTTTATCTTGAGTTCTTGTTTATATGCGAGTAGAAAGGCGCGGAAGTTGCTGCTACTGATATTTATAATGTGGAAGCTGCTGAAATTCTAGCGAACGAAGCGCTGGTGAGGTTTTCATTTATGCTATTGCGCATATTTGTATCTAAAAGTGGGTTTTTTTGGTTGATTTATTGTGTTTGTTGATCGATACCGTTGGTTTGTGTAGCATTTGCCTATCTCGGAGTCTGCCCCGATTTATGAGCAACTTCTTTCAACCTTTCCGACTGCTGTAAGTCATTCAAGGGTCTCTGAAATTTATTTGGATGTCTTATGTGCTTTTTTATCGATTCTATTGGTTTATTTAGCATCTGCCTATTTCATTTGCATTTGTTTTCTTCTCTTTTTTTGATCAAAATCCATGCCTAGTCTGGAAACTAGAGGAGCTGTAGTCATGTGAAATAATGTTAAATCCACGTTTTTCTTCTATTTTATTTTATTTTTTTGGGATAATCCATCATTTTTAATAAGGTTCAAGTTGAACAGATTGCCACTTGAAGTTTATTTCTAGGTGGAGGAAAAGAGATTAAATGGTCTAAGAGTATTTTGCATAACTTTTACATCATGTAAAAAGAGATGGTGTGAGTTAAATAGCCTTTTGGTTAAGCAAGAAAAGTTCTCTTCAGACAATGTCCCTTTGGGGATTACTGAGGAAGTGAACGCAACTGATCATTTGGCCCCATAGTTCATATTTTGGGTATACATTTGTGCCCAGGGGGCTATAAGGGGCCAATCTTTACTTGTCTTGACAGCTATACTGTTATAAGCAGGTGTACAAAGGAATTTAGACACAAATTGAGGATCAGCTAAGTACATTAATTTGCAGTTAAAGCGATTCATGAAATTGGCTTGGCTTTGGCTTTGGCTTCTCTGTATCTTTTATTTTTTTGATATTTGCTTTGTTTTTCATCAATTGCACCGAATCATCAATCTGGCTGAATTTGTCTTTTATATTTTGTAGGCAAAATTTTGGAAGCAGTATGTTGAGGCATATATGGCCACGAACAATGATGATGCTACAAAACAAATATTCAGTCGGTGCTTATTGAACTGTCTTCAGATTACACTTTGGTATGTATGCTGGAGTTTTGCTTAACATGATCATTTTGATCTTGGCTTTATAGCTAGTAACTACTGGTACATGGTGGCACTCATGTATTCTTATCGAGACAGAGAATGCATACAATTTGAGCTGTTATTTTTAGGCTTCTTGGAGCATTAAGCATGTGAAAAACTAGGCTTTATTGAGTATTTATATTTGGTTGTCATAGCTGATCAGCTATTTGGTGTAATGAGAAGCTTTTTACCCTAGGTTTTGGGACATTATTGAATCCTTTCTTCCTGTCCTGCTGCTAGATAGAGGCTAGCATTATTTTGCATTTAGGTGTAACATTTGCCTTTCGTCATCACCACAACATCCATTTGTGCCTACTTTTGGTCATAGAACCCTGTGCAATGCAGTTCCAAATTCAGTGTGGAACTGTTGCATGGTCCTAGACAATGCATCTGGGGGTTCCTGGTGGTAATTATTTTTTTAATACCTTTTGATACTAATTTAAAGTCTGTAGTCCTAATGATGACAGAGAGAAAGAATATCTTTGTTTGTTAATATCAGCTAAGGTAGAAAAATAGCAGTTGATGTTAGTGCTATTTGTATATGTTTAAAGTGCTTGCAACCAAGGTCTTCATGCTTGGTAAGTTAGCAGCTCAAGGGACACTATTGGTTTTGGGGAAAAAGGTGGCTCCAATATACGGAGATATGATTTGAGGAAATTGCTACAATGACTTTGAACCAATCCTCTATTGGATTTTGAAATTGTTTGGCCGCATTTGGAAAGAAACTCCAATTTACTTAGAACAAAGATGTTGTTTAAACTAAGAATTTTTTTGTAAAAGCAATTTGTGGCTGAACAAAGAAATGATCCCTTCTAAATATTGGTCACTCTTGGTCTTTATGGTTTGTTTTCATGTATGAAAGTTGTATGCTTGTTTTTAATTATCTTAGAAGAATGTCTATTTTCCATGTTCAGAATTTTCACTTGCTTGTTTTCAACTTGCAGGCAGTGTTACATACGTTTTATTAGGAAAGTCAATGAAAAAAAGGGGGCTGAGGGTTTGGAAGAGACAAGAAAAGCTTTTGATTTTATGCTAAGTTATGTTGGTGGGTGTAAATCTTTCCTCTTACTTTAAGTTACTTTTAAATATTGAAGTTCTTTGCTTTTTGTGATGTCTTAATCTTTTGTGCACCAAGTACCACATGTAAATTATTTGTGATTGTTCAATTTCAATTTGTTTATATGTATGCATGTTTATGTGTATGTATTAAACATCGTAAAGCTCTTATCTTTTCTATTGATTGCTTAACAAGAATATGTTCGCAACATTTGGTAGCTATGCATATATCTGTATTTTTGTATTTCTGTACGTATTCATTGGTTAGCCCAGCCTATTATCATTTTTATTAATTGCTTAGTAAGAATATGTTTGCAATATTTGGTATCCATGCCTATGCTTGTGCACAGAAATCCCCGAAGATGTACTATATATAGAATATTTTGTGTTACCTTTTAAAATTTTGATCACAATCAAGGATTGATGTTCATGTCCTATGGAAACCTATGTTTCACTCTTCCTTTTCTACCAGTTTCATTTAACTACTTATGATTTACCTGTGTTTCTTTTGGTTCATTGTTGCCTACAGTTTGCAAATTTTCAGCTATCAAATGATATAGGTTACGTAATATGGCTAGGCCAAATTTTTTGAGTCGTAGCTCTGTCATGTTCATTAATGCCCAAATTACTAATGTTTAAATTTCAAACAGAATCATATTGTAAAAAATTGGTAGGGTTTTGGTATTATATACAACTTCAAATGCTTTTAGAATGCTATTTTTAAGTCGGTGTTTCTTATTGATGATTAATGAGCCAGTCAATGACTTTTATCTTCTGGACCATCCAGAGGTCTCTTTCTTCTGGCTGAGAAATTTGCTGGTGATGAGTTGTTCAGTTTGATAACAAAACAAGCTTCTTCTGACCAGTAATCATGGATAATGCAGTCTAAATTCTTCATTTATCATCTTTGATTGTAAGACGCGAGGAAGTGGTTCTTTCAGCCTTGCTAGCTAGATGATACACACCTTATTTCATTATTATAATTTGATGATCTGGTTGATTGTAAAATTAGTTCAATGGTTATTTGTTTGAACATGAATTATAAATTTGAACAAGGGCTACATAGTCTAGACTCTAGGCACATAATCAAGTTCCAATGATTCTTTTATCAGATGCCTACTTGAAGCTTGGGTGGTTATGTTGTTTTTATTGATTCATTGACTTATAGCTTTTTGTTCTTTGCATTCTCTGATGAATTACTGTGTTATTTTTGTCAAATGCATATATGTTATAGGATTTTCTAGTTTGATAGAAAAGTTGTTTTGATTGTTTCAGTTTGGTTATGAAGGCAGTTATTTTTTAGGTTAATTTAATTGTTACTATTTCATTTTGTAAGGAGTTCGCTTTGCTTACCAAATTGTTTGATTGGTAATTGGTACAAGGGCAAAATGGCAGCTGAGATTCTGTCTTATAGTCTGTGGCAACTCCTTTTTGGTTGATTTCCAACTTGTTTTTGCTTTCTTAAAGTATTCGAATTATGGTTCACTAGCTTGCCACCTTCCAATTTCTACTGGCATCTCATGACCACATTGACCACACTTGCTCATTTTTTAGAATGCTCGATTTAGTGCGTTGTGGTTTTGATTTTGATTTGATTATGTATTTTCTTTGACACCTGGTATCTTATTAACAATGTCTTAGCGCATCAGGCGCAGATATTGCCTCTGGGCCCGTGTGGATGGATTACATTTCCTTTCTGAAGTCAATGCCGGTCTGTTCAATTACCTTTCTGATTGTTATACTTTCTTCTTCCTTTTTGTTAAGGCAATTTATTGTTGGCCGTCAACAAGGTTCTCAGTTTAGTACTTCTGCTTTTAATTTTTTCATAAGTCTCTTGTAGGCTGCAACCTCTCAAGAGGAGTCACATCGAATGACTTCTATGAGGAAAATATACCAAAAAGCAATTGTTACTCCAACTCACCATGTGGATGTCCTTTGGAAAGATTATGAAGCTTTTGAAAACTCTGTTAGCCGTACACTGGTAAGAAGACTTGAAAAAAATAATTTTTGGAGTGGTCACAATAAACTGATTTTGTTTGTTATACTGATTTACTTTTCATGCAACATTAGTCTGTATCAATCAGGATTCAGGAGTAACCACTTTATGAGGTTATCTATAAACTACTTAGTGATGTAGATCTTAGTTTGATTTTGCCGTGTTGCCTTTCCTGTATGCCTAGCCTGTGTGCTTTCATAATCTATTTTGAATGCATCATGTAAACTCTGACTGTTTATCTGTTTTTCAGGCTAAAGGTTTATTATCTGAATATCAGCCAAAGTTTAACAGTGCAAAGGCAGTTTACAGGGAGCGCAAAAAATATGTTGATGAAATTGATTGGAATATGCTTGCTGTTCCTCCAACTGGTTCTTACAAGGTATGTATTATCTATGTAAGGACTGGTGCTTCTTTGTTCAGCAGTTTACAACCTAAAGTTCCTATGATTTCAAAAGATGGTGCGCTGTTGCTAAGCTTTAGATAAAGTTCTCAGGTTAACTTTTATTTCCTCACTACAATTTGTTACAAATATTTGTTTTTGATTTGTTGGGAATCATCTTTTCCATATTTCTGCACTATTGGCCTAGTGCAATGATTACCTTTGTTTTTTTCTCATTATTTACGGGTCTAGATTTGCAGTAGTTATTGATTTTTAACTGAATAGTTGGACACCAATTAGGAATGAAATAGAATGCAAATACATGTACTTGACATAGCTTGGCCATGGATTTCGGTCCTTCAGTCCTTTCAGATAATTTCTGCTGGTTTGTACATTCTGGTCTTGGGTTTGCATTGATTGTCTTTCTTCTATGAGTTATAAGAAGTGTGAATAAAGGAAAGGTGTATCTAATAATTGCTCTTTTTGAAAATTGGAATTATGGTGAAACTGATGCAGACTAAATCCAAAACATATGGGGGGATTGCACAATGTTGGAAATCTGAGTAACGTTTGGAATTGTTTTATCTTACAAATAATTAGAATTTGTATCTTGGCATTTCCTGACTCTTTCATCAATACCTACTGTCTTGGGTTGCTTGTTACTTGGTATGAATTTTCCCACCGTAATTGCTGATTCATAATTAAGCTTCTCTTAATTGATTATTGTTCCGGACATATAATTGACCTGTATTGGAATGGCTTGGCATGAAGGTTCTCTACTTTGGCCTTTTAGCGATCATCGATATTTTGAACAACTAACCATAGTTGTTGAGTGTTGAGGAAAATCAAATCATGGGTTTAAATGTGTTCCTGCAGGAAGAACAACAATACATGACGTGGAAAAGGTTTTTGGTTTTTGAAAAGTAAGTTTTGTTTGTTTTTATTTATTTGGAAAACAGTGATGTGTTTACATTTGAAAAAGATTCCTTGAATATTATGTGTTTAAGGAGACCTGTTCTCCCAAGTTTGAAAGAACGTGACTGGATTTTGTCAACTCTATATCTTGTTTGTTTAATTTGTTTAGTTTTGATGTATGTGTTTGTGGTGTTTAAATTAATTTTGCAAATCCTTTTCTGGTTATGCTTTTATATTCTTTTAAGATAGTGAGGTTCTCTGATCGTAAATTATTAATTGCTTAGTTGTTTCTTGTTCAACTAAGACAATGGCTGCTTTTTTTGTTTTCATTTCTTTCCCGAGAAATGAACTTGACTAAGACTCTTTGTCCTCATTCTTTCACAAGCAAAGAACAACTTCTCTCCTTGACCTCTATAAAAAATTGAGAAAAGACAAAACTAAGACAATGGCTGCTATTTTTGTTTCCATTTCTTTCCTGAGAAATGAACTTGACTAGGACTCTTTGTCCTTCCCATTCTTTCACAAGCAAAGAACAACTTCTCTCCTCGACCCCTATAAAAAATTGAGGAAAGACAAAATGAGAAGAAATAAGTAGTTTATAATTTCACTGACTCTTGTGAACTAATGGAAAACTAACATAACAATGGTGTTGTTTATTTAATACCTTTCCAAAGTACTTTTCATTTTGGAAGAATTACTGTCTGGTTTAATACATAAGGGGCTGCATCTCACTTGTTTTGCTTTTCTATTCTGTGACGAGGAATTTATGAAGCAAATACATTCTGAGCTTGGCGTTGCCTGCAAATCATTATTATGTTTGGTTCTCATGGTTTTCATGAGCTAAATCAGCAATTTCCCTGATTCACGCTAGCCTTCTTCTTCCAATTGCTAACCTTGTGGATAGCATGATCCTGGTTTTCTAAACTGACTATGAACATGTGCTTCATGAAGTCAAAGCAACACCATATAACCTTTTGCCCTTGTTAGAGAATGTGTTTCTGCTGTTTACTTGAATTCTGGCCCTGTGGACTTACTTCTACACCTGTTTCTGTTACATATAAATCTGCTGATTTCTGACTAGGGCAAACCCACAACGGATTGATGCAGCATCTTCCACTAGACGGATTATCTTCACTTACGAGCAGGTGAATTTGAGTGGTCTTTTTTTGACTGGTTTTATTCTGTAATAACATCATCTGCTGTTAATATGTTTTTAACTATGCTGAAAATAAGTTGCTATTGTTTTTCATCATGTATTTACATACACAATTGTTGATGTTATATTTAATGTCAATTTACTTTTATGGGTTTTTCTTCCTTGTTATAATATAGGTTCTCATAGCCAAAGTTATGCTTTAATTTTCCCATATTGTCAAGATGGTTTTGTTGTTCTTCACTGCTTGAGAAAGGAAAAATATTTTTTATTGTTATTGTTATCATTATCATCATCATCATTATTATTTTTGTTATTATTAAGGCATATTTCATTTAAACCATGATCCACGACAACATCACCACCAAAGATTGAAAGTTTAAATACAAGATCATTCTCTATAAGAATGGATAAGAAAAGGTACATCAAACAGAATAGTGTGTATATGCATATAAATACACGCTCTTTCTCATTGTTTTGTGTATACCACATCAAAGTTTGTAATTTCATGTTTAACCTTCTAAGGCCTTGCTAAAAACCTCATTGCTTCACCACCCAGCAATAATTTTATTGCATGTCTCACCCTCCAAACCCAAGATGCAGAGGTATATGCAGAAAAAACACAAACTACAGTTTAAAACTAATACATGTATAACTGCAAAGATATTTTTCTGAGTTATGACAGTAGGAAAAATTATTAGAAGTTACACCATGGAATGTTCTCACCTAAGATCTAGCACAATCACTAATAAAGTTTCCTTGCATGATTGTTCAATCTTAGCTATGAATAGTGTTGTTGGGATCTAGAACATTTAAGTGGCAAAGTAGGCTATCTTATGTTGAAGACTTGTTAAATCTTCTTTACTTGTGTGTTAGTATGGGTGACTACGATTCCTATTGTTATGAGTACCTTGTGTATTATTAGATAATGGGTGCAGGTTCTTGTAGGCTGTTAGCTGAAATATGTTTTGTGATTCTCAGAAATCATAATTGTCTGACATGATTTTGAAATGGCTATGATTAGTTCTAAATGGGCATTTATCCAACTTGAAGTTGAATTCCATTCAAGAGATTTTAGTTACCTCCTTGCTGATTGCTTAAGCTGCCATACCTTTCCTTGCTTTAGTAGCATCCAGGTGGCTACATTTGACAACTGTTTGAATTTTTCCTTGTCATACAATGTTGTAAATCTAGTTGTTCATATTTCATTGAGGTAATGTGGTATTTTAGTTGTTTGAATTTAAAGGTCGTTTAAGTCGTATATAATCTCTATAGTCATCTTTTTAACATTGTGAGTTTAATCTTCAATTTGTATGCCTTCTTGCAAGTTGTATGCTCATTATCTTAATTCCTTGTTTGCCATACTGAACTATTTTCAGTGTCTTATGTACTTGTATCATTATCCTGATATATGGTACGACTATGCTACATGGCATGCAAAGAGTGGTTCTGTCGATTCTGCAGTCAAAGTATTTCAGAGGGCTTTGAAGGCTCTTCCAGGTAATTGCACTGTTCTCTCTTCCTGCTATTGCTGCTTTGTGTTAAATTCAACAATATTTGCACTAAAAATATAATTCTTTGAACCCTTATGGTCTTGACCAATTTGTATCTCTAATCAGAATTTAAACAAAGTGACTAATTGGCTTCCATTAGTTAAACACAGTTTGGGAACCATTGTGAATTTCTTTTTTCTTTTTTCTTCCTTGTTGTCATGACATGTTCTTCTCATTGCAATGTTTAGACCAAGGTCAGTTACAATTTAATTGATTGTATATAGCTCATCATTGTTGAATTTTTAGCCACTTTAGGTCTTATGAATAACAGAAAGAAATTTACATCATTTGGATTTATGCTTGAAGGTAGTGTTTATACTGTAAATTACATATATCAGTTTAGCTTTGATTTAAGTTTAAAAGCTTTGAAAAATTTTGCTCAAATCCTACAAGCTGTATCCTACTTTCTCTGAGATGAAGGTTGATCTCCTCAATGACCAAAATGCATATAATTATATATGTGTCTGGATCATATATTTGCACAGGACCAGATACTATAGACTATAACTCCAATTAAGATAATCTTATTATTATATCAATTAATAAGAATTAAGTATATTTTTTATTTTCGGAACTCGGCCTTAGTGATCTGATAGTGCCGAGTGGAAGGGCTGTTGCTCAATGGATAAAAGTTACTCTGGGGTTAACAGGCTGGATCTTTACTGTTTATCTTCTTAAAAAAATCCCTTAAAAATATTTATTAACACAATATCAATATAAAAATTTATATTTATAAAATCTATATGAGACACTTTGTTTTGGGTACACAAAAGCCCAGGCATAAATCCCTGATGTGGATTGTCCCAGCATGTCACACTTTATTAAAGGAATAAGGCCATCTGGTGGATTGGTTCTTAACATAGTTCCATGAGGACAGCTCTAAGCAAGATTTGGTAAGAAATCAGCACATTGATGACCTTCCCGATAGGCATGCCTGACTTCCTTCACCTAACCTTCCTTGATCAAAGAAATCGCATCATGCACCAAAGTAGAACAGGAATGATGACTATTTACATTGTTTGTTAGGAATTGAACCACCAACGCTGCATCTATTTCCACGACCACTGAAGGAAGTCCCAAATTTTTTGCAAGTAAAAAACCCTCACAAGTGCCCTAAATCACCGCCATGAGACTATGAGTCCGGTCAATATCGATCACAAAGCCACTAAGCCAATCACTATCGCTATTACAAACTAACCTACCTGCTGAAGCACATTTAGTTCTTTCCTTGAAAGCACCATCAGCATTCAGGGTGAAACTGCCTGGATCCGGCAGTATCCCTTTAACCAATTTAGCAGCTTGAACCGGTTTCGTTGCGATGTAGCGCAACGCCAACGTTTTTGGACATCTTGCTTGCAACAAAATAGATTTGAGCAACCTGTTCTTGTTGTTGATGAAATGTTACATTGTTTCTACTTTTCCAAATCAAACAATGGTAAACTAAACTGTGTGCACCAAGGAACCGTATCACACTGGCATTCATGACATGTGCTATTAGTCAGTAGCCACTCTTTAGAATTTAAGGTAAACAATGAAGCAATATCTAGCCCAAGGATCTTCCAACATAGCCATATCTCATGGGCAAAATGACAGTTATGAAAAAGATGCAAAGCTGATTCCTCCCCATGCAAACAATGTGGACATGTTGCATCATCCACTATATGCTTCCTCCTCCTGACTTCATTAGTATTAAGCCTATCATGATAAAGCAACCAAATAAAAAATCTCACTCTCAGTAACAGGAAGTTTCCAAATCCATTTATGATTCACCACTCGTTGCGTTGGATTTTTTCATCCTGAAGAAGTTTATAAGCAGAACTCGTTTCCCCAGCCCATAATTTCACATCAACTTTTTCTGTGTAATGAGACATCGGAACAACACTAATTTCATTTAGCTTCTCTGCTGGCAAAACATGTTGCAAAAAATTTAACCTCCACTCCCCATGCTCATCTAGGAAATCTGCTACTTTCAGTTGCAGATGCTCATTATTTACCTGCTCAAGGGCAAAATGCTTCAAAGGACCATCAGCCAGCCAGCAATCATTTAAAAACCTAACTGAGTTTTCATCACCGATCATTTATGCCCTTGATATAGCAATTGTCCGCATTTTAGGATACCTCGCCAAGTTGCGGAGACACCAGACTTTGCCGTAGAAGTCTTGTTCAAGATATTTGCTTTGCAAGATAGAGCAAACTAGAGAGTTCTTATTGTTGTAAAAAAGAGACAGAAGTAGAATTGCTGAAATTTTATATAGTGCTGCTGCACTTTTATAAGAGAAGAATTAGAATTTCTATTTTATCATCATCCTATAAAGGTGCTAGACACAGCTTTATATAGAAGCTGTATATAGGAAATTACATGGAGAATTTAACATTCTAGGGACTTAGCAAGACATTAAACAAGCCTAGAAAAACAGTAAAGTATTAGATGAATGACAACCAGCTCCTTGGAATTGAACAATGACTTTTGATGCACGGTTTTTCTCACACTTACCAGTTTCTAAGTTCTAATGAATCTTAGATAGCACAACGTTATTAGCATCTTTAGTCATTTCTCAAATCCAACCTGCCATAACCTGTTGGTAAGCCCACTTTATCCCAACTCAGTAAGGGGCCATGTGAGTTACTTTCATTGCCACCCCAAAGAAAATTCCGTGGGATCCTGTAAGAGAGCAGTTTGCATTGTATACACTGTGATAGCATTCAACACTGATTGAACTAGTCTCTGACGACCCACCCTTGAGAGGACATTCTGTTGCCGCCAGACAATTTACTCGGAACCTTCTCAGGTAAAGTGCCTTAAACTTGACTAGTAGCTCGACCATGAATGATTGGTACGCCCAAATATTCCCTAAATTAGCTGTCAAGGGCATGCTGGAAGCATTGCCCAATGAAATGGCCATACTACATGACACATTATGGAAAGTCCAAAAGTGTCATCAAATTCATTCAAACAATTTATAACTACCTCAACTTGACTATAGCTAGCTTGTGCAAGCAACATGAGATCATCGGCAAAAAAAAAAAAAAATAAGAAAGAGCTGACCCGTGACATCTCACTTTAATAGGCTTCCAACATTTGCGATGGACTCAATCTTGGATAATATGAGATAGTTTTTCCATACAAAGGATGAACAAATAGGGTGACTGGATCTCCTTGTCGAAGGCCTCATTAAGCAGCAAAATATGGCTGAGCCTCACCATTCCAAATGACTAACAACTGATTATAGGTGACACAAAACATAATTAAACAAATTAACTGAGAAGGCAAATTAAAATCGACAAGAACCTGTCGAAGAAAGTCCCAATGAACACTATCGAAGGCTTTGTGAAGGTCAATCTTCATAACCATACCTCCCATCTGCTCTTTCCTCTTCATCAGAGAATGGATAACCTCTTGGACAACAATTATATTATCACTGATGCTGTGACCTGGGAGAAAACTGCTTTGACGCGGACCAACCATATGTTGTAGCAATGGTATTAACCTGTTGACCACCAGCTTGATCTTGTAAGTGGTATTAAGAAAACTAGTGGGGCGAAAATCAGCCATGGTAGTCGGATTCTCTCCCTTTGGAATGAGTTCATCAAACCCTTGGAAAAATCTAAAGGAAAGACACCATCTGCTAGAGCTTGATTTGCAAAGAGAGGAGCAACTGACTGTTAACAACTGTCCATTCTCTCTGAAAAAATAATGGATGAATACCATCAGGTCCTGATGCTTTAAGCCTCTTCAAGGAAAAAACAATATTCTGAACCTCTTCCATGGAGAAAAAATGGACTAGTCTCTTGTGCTCGCCTAGTGTCAACATGGGTTGCCAACAAATGTGATTCTTGACCATCGACATTGAGTCTTTCCTAGAAAACAAGGTGGCATAGAACTCTGCTGCATGCTACTTTAAAACTACCTTTTCCGTCACCCAAGCATCATTTATTTGAAGGCCGGCAATCTTATTTCGGTTACGATGGACAATGGTTGATAAATGATAAAACTTGGTGTTACATTCCCCCTCGCAAATCCACTGAAGACGAGACTTTTGGTACCTAAGGAGTTGCCCTTGACAAAGAACTCTTTGATATGCATGCTCCAACTTCTCCTCAAGTACCTAAAACTTAGTAAATTATAACATCCATTTAGAATTTAAAATCAAATTTTATAACAGAATTTTGTTAAGCTTTAGTGGACTCCTATCTGCAACAAAAGTTTCTGTACCATTCTATATAAAAAAAAGTGTCATCAAGCATCATAGCAATAATAATTTCTAAAGGAACCCTTCAAAATTTTTGAATTTGTTGAACATTCATCCAAATGTTTAACATCCCCAAAATTTGTTTGTGTATTGAAATATTGTAAACATAATGTTCTATATATATTTATTTTGAGACTCAAACTATTTAGATAATAAGATACATCTTTTTTATGTTTACCATATTTATAGAAGCCACTATTTTTAACTCCATTTTTTTTTAAAGTATCTTTATAGCAGGTAAACCATATATATTCACAGCAATAGTGTTTTCTACTCCACTTTTATGTGATAATAATACCTCTGTTTTCTGTGTATTATATATGTTTCAATTAGTATTATATAAATTTTAATTAGTATTTACTTTTGAAAATTATTTATCAGTTAATTTTATAGAAATATATGCACATGTCTAATAGTAGTATATACATATATATAGCTGATGTTTTCTTTTCTCTAGAGTCTGAATTACTGAGGTATGCATATGCTGAGTTGGAGGAGTCTCGTGGTGCCATTCAGGTGTGGTGCTAGCAAAAGCTGATTTACATGCCATTGTTATTTAGTATAGGATTAACACACTTTGAGTTATCATACAGCCTGCCAAGAAAATATATGAGAACCTTTTGGCCAGCAACCCAAATGCGACATCATTAGCTCACATTCAGGTTAACAAAGTTTATTCAGTTGACAGGATCAATTTCTTTACTTTGAATATCCTACTTTCTGGTTACTTTATTGGTTAGATTTCCATTGCAGTTCATTAAGTTTCTACGGAGAACTGAAGGCATTGAAGCTGCGCGCAAATACTTCTTAGATGCTCGAAAGTTGCTGAACTGCACATATCATTTATTTGTTGCATATGCTACGGTAGCATATTGTCTTGACAAGGATTCCAAGGTTGCAAAATTTTCCTACTGATTTTTAGATAATTTTTTTTTATGTCAAGGCCCACTTATTATTGTTTCAAATGGTAAACATGAAAAAAACTTTGCCATAGGATTTTCTTATGTTTGGCTTATGTTGGTTTGTTATGTGAACCTTTCGTTGCTATAGTGATACAAAGCCAGTACTCTTGCCTAATTTTTTGACACATTGTCTTGTGTTTGTTGATTACAACTGATAAACAATCTGATCTCATTCTTACCAATTTTATGCTGAACAAGCACATCTATTTGTTTGTTAAACTGGATCACATGCATATTTACTAGATTATATTTATAGTCAGCATCTTCTTTGGAGGTTATTATGAGTCCTAAATTTATTAGATAAATTCTCTTTCATGACTAAGACATTGTGGTTCCTGTGGAAATAGCTTTTTCTGTACTTGGGGTAAGGCCATCTTCCATAACACTTCCTGGGCATATAATCTATCCACTAGGCTGTCCTACTGGTGCCCAGTGGAAAAAGGTTGCCTATCATGATGCTGAACTTCCTGGAATTTCTCTATGGGTAAGAATGGCCTGTCAAACTTCTGCGCTGGCATGACAGCCTGATGAGATTTTGATCTTAGTCTTTTCCTGGCTTGAGGTTGTGCTTTGTAGCTAGAGTATGGAGGTTGGTCCTTGGTACTCTTTAAGTTATGTGAACTTGATTTCAGAGTTAGTGAATTCTTCTCCATAGTACATGCTAATATGTCATATTTGCATTGAACTTTCCCTATATCGGTCCTTTAATGCCTCTTGAGAGTTATTTCCCATGACATGTTTCTTTTATTGTGCTGTTTTTTAATTGTTGTGTTATATTTGCATCTCAAATACTTGCTTGAACGTGTTATGGATTCTTATGACTTTTGATGGGAGAATATTAAATTGTTGTCATTTCAGTGACTTTGAATTTTATGAGTTATATCTTGTGCTGGTAAGCCTAGTAATATCTTTTATGACTGTGTACTGTCATATGACTTGATTAGGATGTTAAGTATCTGGTTGGATATGTGGAGCACCAGATCATACTATTTGTTTTGGCCCTTGGAATTTCTTAGTGGGATTCTTAAGAGATGTATGATTTGGAAGTTGTTAGGGCATCCAAGATTAGATTGTGAGCACACAATTCTGCTTTTTTAGAGCAAATCAATATGGGTGCTGACATTGTCATCTTCTTTGAGCTACGTGAAAGGCCTAATGTTGGTTTTGTCAACCTATATGCCAGTTTTAAACTAAGAATGGTATAGTTCTGTGTACTCTGTCAGTAGCCTTTTACTGAATTGTTCACAACTTCACTACTAAGTTGATTTAGAGAATTTATTACGTATTTCTGGGAACCATGTCATGTTTACATCCTCAAAACGTCCAAAAATCTTGTTTATTCATATTTTATGATGGTACACTCAGGGGGAACCATTATCTAACTCTGTCCTTTCTGCTATCTCCTCTGACCTTTGAAGTTGCTCACAGGTTGCGCACAATGTTTTTGAAGCGGGTTTAAAGAGATTCATGCATGAGCCCGGGTACATCCTTGAGTAAGTCAATCTTCAACATTTTTATTGTGATGCAGATCAGTTGTAATTAATTTTTAGTTTTTACTCAGTATTTATCGGAAGTATGTAAGGTTTCAATCCTATAGATGCCTTAAGAGCACCTGTAAGGTGAGTCCTATTCAGAACTTAAGATGAATAGTGCACTACTGATGATGAATGTGGGTGTCATGTTGATGCAAGGATACAGATATGCAGACTTCTTGTGTCGGTTGAATGATGATAGAAATGTGCGTGCATTATTTGAGAGGGCCTTAAGTTCCCTTCCCCCAGAAGACTCTGTGGAGGTAGGTTGTTTTCAGTACGAATGTGAATAAGTTGAAACCTTTTGCTCTGTATGATTTGTAATTGTAAAGCTGGTACATGGTTCCTTTATGTACTCAAATTAGCTTTCGTCCTTATTTGTTGACAAGAAAACTAAACTAAATAACAACTTATAGTATTTGTAGTTGTCACTTATAATCCTCGTACAATAGGAGGCATTCATGCATATCAATATGTTAATGAGTTGAGCTCTTTGGGGCCATTGACCTTCTTTGGTGTTGTCTTGTGCCCTTTTGCTCCTTTTTAAGGAAGAGAAGTTACAAAGAAGGGATGTTGCTTGCCTTGGCTCATCATGGAATCCAGTTTTACCAGCCTGAATTATATTCTGTTCATTTAATAAAGTTTCAAACATAGCAGACCTGTTTATTAGTAGTGAGATTGGAGAATATGTTTCACAATTCCCAAGAATGATATCTTTGCCGACTTTCATGGACTTCACCTAGTTCTTTTGTGCTAGATGCTGCCTGCATATTCCAGACAGCCCCAACTATTCTCTGTAAGATGTTGGGCAATGTAAATGAGCGCCCTCAAGCCTTTTTCTCTTAATTGTTTAACTGTTCTCTTGACATTATGGGATTGGCATTCATTGTTGGAAGCTGGATTCTGGCGAGGATTGTGGGTTAACTAATGTTTTTCAATTTGATACATGAAATAAGCTATGTCAATTTATTTGTGCATTCCACTACGTTTTCATTTTTTATATAACCGCATGAAAATTAAGTTGAGATCCATTAATTTTTTTTCTTCATTTTTGTGACATGCAGGTCTGGAAAAGGTTTAGTCAATTTGAACAAACTTATGGAGATCTAACAAGCATGTTGAAGGCATGTGTACTTGCATTCTTGTTAAATTTTTTCTGCATGCATTTAGTTACAGTCAATGTTCTGTGTGTGTGTATGTGTGCGCACTCGCACTGATGTTGTCTATAGAATAGTTTTAAGAAACACTCTCTCTAGCTAAGTTTCTTGTAATTTTGTTTGGCATCTTTTCTTCCTCTGTACCACCATCAAACTTGTTAATTTTTTAGGTCTCCAGTTAAATGTGGTAGTCACTAAACACTCGTATCTATTTGGTCCAACTTCCTGACTAACTGCTTTGTGAGATTTTACGGGTTTTCTGTGGGACGTTGGTCTAGAGCTAGGTAGGTTTCTTGCTACCATCCCTCTAGGCGCACCTAGTGCATCTTAGACGAACAAGGAGAGGTTATTTGTGTTTGATGTTAATTCTAAACTTGTTACCTTTTATGCTGACCATTTGTATCATTTCTCACTTATGGAAAAGGCCCATTTCTCTTTTCCTTTGCCTGTGATTCTGCCCTCGTATAATTCAAAATATTGTCCTTGTAACAGAAGACTTCTCAATTATTCAAAGCTTCTGAAACCATCGACGTTTGATTAGTTGGTAGGTTCCAATCCATTGACTGCATAAAATTTTCAACGTCTCAGGTCCTCTATTAGAAGTATCATTAAGTAGCTTCTAACAACAAATTGTAGTTTAAATAGATGAAGGCGATTCTAAGTCAATGGATATAGGTTCTCACTTGCGGCTCATATTTGATTGGGAACTTAAATAGATAGAAGACATCTTCCTGCTGAAGGATGGCCTTGGCAAATAGACCTACATAGCAAGAGGCTTCACTATATTTGTCATGCTATCTGTATTTCTTTAGTTTTCCTTCCCCCTACAAATGAAGTTTGGATGATGGCTCTTGTATTGAGGGCCTCAAATTTCCCATTTGTCAAGCATCTTGAACAATCATTGTCATTGTCATTATTATTTTAACTAACTAATGGTCACATCTTTTGCTGTTGCTTGCTTTTCCTGATCCTAACTTAAATATGTTGTCACATGTTCTTCCATGCTTGATATTTATCCCGGTTCTTACCCATTTAATCTGATCCTGCTTTGTACTGTTATTTTCCATGGACATCTAGTGAATTACCCACCAAATTAAATGCATGTATTTCTAATTTCTGTAATTTTTCCTTGTTAGCCACATATCTATTTGATGTTTACCATTTTTTCTTTCTGTTTTCCTACCACTAGAAATATTAATATGTTGGTGGTTGAATTGTTATCTGTGATATTTTTCCTTAGATGCTTCAACAACATATATCAGTGGCATAATGCTCAAAAGCTATCCTTCAATATCTTTCATTTCTTATTCTATTTTCCTATGCTCATTCCTATTTATTGTATTGGCATATTTATGATTCCACACACCATCTCATTGCTTCCTAATTCTATTTATTACTCAAAAGTCATTGTGACACATGAGCTTATAGTTTTCATCCTTCTGTTTACAATAAGATTTCTGAGAAAACTCTTAATGTGGACCTCATGCTATAGTTTGATTAGTCAGTGCTATGAGCGCAATTATTTACTGATCATAGATGTTCTCATTTCTGAAAGAACATGGATAAAGGCTCCGCCTATCTCTGATCTTTCTAGTAGCTTCCTGGATTAGAAAGTCATCTTGTTTTTGACCTTCCAAAATTGGAGCTCATTAATTCTGCATTAGGTTGTCACATTTAATGCTGTTTGGTTAGGTCACTACTGCCTTCCATTATTATTTGGGTTTATCCTCAAGTTGGCCCTAACAGCCTGTGACCCTCCATGTTGATATTCTCTTTTGGATGGTGTTAATTTTTGTAATTTAGTTTGCTACTTAGAAATTGTGCCATTGTTGACTATGATTGTGGCCATGAAGGTGCATGTTTAGGATTATTTTGCAGTTTATAGATGAATTTTCTTTCCTGTCTCATGTGTAAGTTAAAACTTTTAGTTCAAATGTATTTGTAATTTTATTCATACAGGTTGAACAAAGAAGAAAAGAGACCCTCTCTAGGACAACTGAAGAAGGTGCATTGGCTTTAGAGAGTACTTTGCATGATGTTATGCAACGTTACAGTTTCATGGATCTCTGGCCCTGCTCATCAAAAGAGTTAGATTATTTGTCAAGACAAGAGGTATTTTTGCTCACTTGATTATGCATTCGAGCATTAGGGAATTTGTAGTATGATTTTTCCTATATTCCTATTTTATTGTTGATCTCTGTGTTCTTCCTTAGAGGATGTTGTTGATCCTTTATGATAAAACTCAGATAATGTGGTGTGTATGAATTGAAAAATATATACACTGGAAATAGACTTTGCTTATATATGCTTGAATAACATTTGCAAGTGAAGTATGACCATACAGTTGGTCATCTGTCTTGGTAGTGGCTTGTAAAACTAACTGTGAAGATTTGATAATTAACATATAATCTCACTTCTCCTTGCCAAGACAAAACCTCCCCGCATATGATTGCATTCTTAATGTTGTTAATGCTATCGGCCTCCTTGTTTACCTGCTAACCATAGCCATTATTAATTCAAATAGAAATATGATTTGTTCTGTATGTATTGTGATGGGCTCAGAGAAGTCTGAACCTCGAATAAGATGCTTAGGAGCTTATATAGCTGCTTAGATGAATGGTGGTTTTTGTCAAAGCTTGAGAGAACACACTAACAGTGTATTCGGTACTCAATATTTTCAAGTTACTGCTTTGTTTGGTTTGAACCTATAATGTTTGATGTATCCCATCATACTTGCTAACTTCAAATGTAGTTTCATTAGTACTTCTATTTCAGTCTGTTGTAAGTACCTGATGTTAATTGGACTTTTTCAGTGGCTTACCAAAAACATGCACAAAAAGGTCGACAAGAGTATAGTACAAGGAGCTAATTCTATAGGTATTTTTTAGCTAAGTTCATATATTTTATTGTTTTCACATTTCAACATTTATTAGACACAAAGTTAACCCATTTTTTTAAAGGTTCTGACAAGGACTTATCAAACTCAAAGGTATTCACCCCACAAACAAAAGTTGTTTATCCAGATACTTCTCGTATGGTCATATATGATCCAAGGCAAAGCCAAGGTAAATAAATTCTCCTTATTCAACATTTTCTCCTAGTTCCAGCTCTTGCATTTTATATGGACAACTGCACAAATATTCACACACATAAACCTCAAACACATAAATAGCCTTAAATATTAAATAATACTACTTTTAACTACTCCATTTCATATGTTTATCAAACTGGTTTATTAAAAGAACTATATTTTTCTATGAAATGCTTTTCTCTGGACCTTTTACTCTTCTAACCTTATAGAACAGCATCCCCTGTAAGGTTTTTAGAATGCAAGGTAAAAGTTCCAGATCATAGCACTAATTTCTTTGACTCCTTGGAGATTTGATTGATATGTTGATTGAAATAAATTATTAATTTTTTAATAAAGTGAAAGGCACAATGCTGTTGAGAGAGATCCCGCCGTTTGGAATGCATTATGCATTTACATTTTTTTAAAATAGAACAACTTTTAAATTCTTAGTTGTGGACTGTATTTATGCTTCCTAACTGGCCTTTTGTCCTGCATGTGCTAGAACTTACTTGAATATTTTCTTTTACTTTAAAATAAAGACAATGTTTATGATCGTCCTAGCCAATATTGGACAAATAATTTGGAAATTATATGATGTGCATCTGGAAATAGCTTGGGTTTGGTCCTTGGAACCTCAGCAGCGGCAGTTTCATTTGTCTGTTCATTGTGCCATCAGCTAGATGATGAAATCTGCCATGTGCTAACTATGATCTTAAGTTTTACATCTCAAAAGGAACTCTGTTTGTAGGCAATGTGGAATTGATTGATGAATAGAGGGAAATAAGCGCATTATCAGGTCTTTGTTTATTTATTTAGTTATATATATATATATATATATGTATGTATGTATGTATGTATGTATCATTATAAGTTTTGGGCCAATGCTGCAGTCTTCTATCTTCTGTTTGCCCAGTTTGATCTTATACCTAATCCTACTGGGTTTCTTCTGATTTGATTTTGGTGGAAATTTTAATGCCACAGAAATGAAGGTTTATTGCGTACTCTTTTCTTTTGCTACAGACAATTGAAAATCTTAGCTTACTTTAGTGTTTGGGCACTGATATTCAGTATCTTATGCCATTAATGTGCTACAAGAAAACATTAAGCTACCATAACAATCCGCTCACCTATTCACGACTCCAGTCTTAGGTTTACAGTTTCTCAACAACATTAGGGATGATAACAAGGTGAGGATGGGATCCTTTCCCTAACATGACCCCCAAAAAGGCCCCATTTTTGGGTTGGGATGTGTTTAAACTGCTTATGTTTCTCTCACATTCATGGAGCACTTATAGCCTTGTTATGTGATTAATGATTTTGTGTTCTCATGGAATATTTTTCTTAATGTAGCTGGGCCTGACCTTCAAGCTGTTTCTGGCTTGGGTACTACAACTTCAGCTGTAGCTTTAGTAGCTGGTGGAAACACTAATGCCAATGATGAGTTGTTGAAAGCAGTTTCACCTGCGTTAGCAGCATTTATATCACATTTACCTGCTGTTGAAGGTATGATGATTGCATCATTTTTTTTTTTTTTTTTTTTTTTTTGAAGAAAAGAACCCAGGGGCTAATTTTATTAAAAGAAACAAAACACACAGAGGAACTACAAAACACAAACAAAGTCCACAAACAGAAATTTACATAAAATAAAAACCAGACTGAACAAAGGATTTCATAATCCAATGGGGGAGATCTTTGCCTCTATGAAAAAGACTAATACTATGCAAGTTAGAGCAACTAAACTTAGCAAGATTGGTAGCCGGCTGGTTCCAAAACTTGGGAATGAGTCGGATTTGAGGAGCGCCCAACTCCATAAGTAAAGTCCTAATACTTGTAATCCATGGGAGAAGTCTCCAATCCATCGTGTCAACCTGAGCTGTGATATTATTGTAGATGTTGGTGTTGTCAAGAAAAATATAGCGAATCTGCAATTGATGACCAGCAACTATACTCAATGCATTGTGAACTGCCACAGCTTCAGCAATAAAATCATTGCTCACACAAACAGTCGAACAGCCTGCAAAAGAGACCAAGTATTTAGAATTGGTAATATAAAATCCTGTGCCACTAACCTCTGCTCCAATATTCATCCTGCTGGCGACAAACAGGAATGAAGAACCAGATTGAAAATTGTTTAACAGAAGTTTCTTGCCCCAGTGGTGATCATGAGCCCCGGAAAAATCAACTGCATGTAAAAGAGCTTTAACAACAAGTTGGCTCCAAATTGGAGATTGTTGTCTAAAAATAGCATCACAACGAGCTTTCCAAATGAACCAAGCCACGGCTGCAAATACAGCCTTATCAAAGTTGTTATATCTGGGAGATAATAACCAATCTCCAGAAGTGAAGCCACTGGAGAAAGATATATTCTTATTAAGCTTAGAACCAATGCAATTCCAAACCAGAGCAACTTTGGGACAAAAAACTAAAATGTGATTTGCGGTTTCTGGAGCCATATCACAGAAAATGCAATTGTTTCTTGGGCCCAGATTTATATAATGAAGAAAGTCACAAGTAGGAAGGCGACCATGCAGGACAAGCCAAATGAAGTGTTTAACACGAGGTGCAATGTTTAAGGACCAAATGTACTTCCAACCAACCCACTGATCACCATTAAAACCATTCTGGTTAAGAGCTGAATAAACAGTCTGAGAAAATCTATTAGAAGAGGTCTTGGGATACCAAATCCAATGATTGTTAGAAGTATTATCAATGCTACTCATATTAGCGATAAAAAAGTCAGCATACTGCCCAAAAATGATATGTAAACAATTAAGATCCCAATTCCCATTGTGGCAGATATCAGAAATATTGATGGATTCAAGATCTAAAGTAGAATTTATATAAGTAGGCCAAAACGCAAGAGGAATCACAGAACACCAAGCATCAAACAAAAAAGAAGAAGCATTCACATAAACAGACTGAATACGCAGAAAATTCTTAATTTTAAAAGCTGAAATGCAGAAACCTCTAAAGAAACTGGAAGAGTGAGAAGGAACTTTATCCCTCCAAAAGTTTAAAGTGCCATACTTCAACTGAAGGATATCAACCCAAATGCTACTCTCTCGATTAATATACTTGATAACGTTCTTAGCCATCAAAGCATGCTTAAAAGCAATCAGGTTTTTTAAATTAAGGCCCCCCTCAGATTTTGCAATTGTTAAATTCTCCCACGCAACAGCAGGAATACCTTTTCTATTGCCACCCTTGAACCAGAAGAATGACCTCACAATTTTAGTGATCTCAATAAGGATAGGGTCAGGTATAGGGTAAACCGAAAGGTAATAAGTAGGGAGAGATAAAATAGAAGAATTAATAAGCAGAGTTTTAGCAGCTGGAGAAAGCAATAATTTTTTCCACACAGCACACATACTGTGAACTTTGCCAACCATTGAATTAAAGACAGACCTGGCAAGCTTTTTAGGGGAAATTAAAACCCCAAGGTAAATAAAAGGGAAGGGAGTGGTTTTGAATCTAAGAATGAACGAAATGCTATTGACAACATGCTTGTTAAACCAGGAAGGGAAAAAGATTGCAGACTTATTATTGTTAGCCTTCTGACCAGTTAGTCTGGCATAAATATCAAGACACAGCTTAATATTCCTGGCAGTATGGCGAGAGGCATTCGAGATCAAGATTAAGTCATCGGCATACATCAAGTGATTAAAGTTCTTGGATAACCTACTATCAAAGCCTGGAATCAAACTAAGTCTCATGCCATAATTGAGCATAGAAGTAAGGATTTGGGACACTAAAATAAACAGATAGGAAGAGATTGGATCCCCTTGCCTTACCCCTCTTGAAGAGGTAAACCAAGGGGAAGGAGAACCATTGACAATGACAGAAAAAGTGTTAGAAGAAATACAAGCCCTAATCCAAGAGATCCAAATTGGAGGAAAATTCATACAAGTAAGGACGGCAAGAATTGCATTCCAACTAAGCGAGTCATAAGCTTTCTCGATATCTATTTTAACAATCATCCTAGGGGGGCTAACTTTATCATGCTCCAAAGTATGAACTACTTCTTGCACAGTGATAATATTATCAACAGGACTACGGCCCGACACAAAACCAACTTGCTCATTACCAATAACATGCGGAATTACAAGCTTAAGACGATTAGCCAAAATTTTCGAAATGATTTTATAACAAGTGTTACAAAGTGAAATTGGCCGGAAATCAGAAACAGACTTTGGATTTTTGCTTTTGGGAATAAGCACAATGTAGGTTCTGCCCCATTCTTTAGGAAGGACAGAATTTTGAAAAAAATATTGAATCGCCGAGAAAACCTTATCACCAATAACGGGCCAGAAAAAACGAAAAAATTCTGCATTAAAACCATCTGGGCCCGGACTTTTGCCAGAAGGTAAATCCAAAATAGCAAGGTAAACTTCTTCCCGGGAAACAATACCAATCAGACTATTGCAGTCAAAATCATTTAGATGAGGAAGATCACTAGGCAGAGCATTGAAAATAAAATCGAAACCCGGATCATTACTACTAGTCCAAAGATTAGAAAAATGATTTACAAAAGCATTTTGAATTTCAACTTGACCAGAAAGCAAAGCACCCGAGGAATCATAAAGCTGGGAAATCCAATTGGCATGATTCTGAATACGGGCTTGATTAAAAAAAAAACTCGTATTATGATCCCCATGGGAGATCCACTGCATGTGCGCACGTTGCTGCCATTTAGTGGATTTCTGACGCTGGAGAGCAGTAAATTTGGCATATAAATCACAGTAACGAGAATCAAAAGCGTTTAAAGTGGATTCAGAAAATTCAAAAGAAGAAATATCCTTTTCAATATTGTTAATACTGGTTTCAAGAGAATTCAAACCGGACACGCGCCACTTTTTAAGAGCAAAACGAGTTCGGGACAGTAAATGAGAAAGCGCATTCATAGAATTGCCATGCGGATTAAAATCCCACGTATGATGAACAACCTTATGACAGTCCAAATACTCCAACCAAAAATTTTCAAACCGAAAAATATTTTTGTTAAGACTGTTCTGGGAACGAACATTTAAAAGAAGGGGGGCATGATCTGAAAAAATTCTGGGAAGATGTTTCAGAGAATAAAATTTGAAAAACTGGTTCCAATTAAGATTAACAATATAGCGATCAAGCCGAGCCCACCGCCTGGCACGCCCGGATTGGTTATTACACCAGGTGAAAGGGGGGCCCGAAAAATGTAAATCCAGTAAATTATTCTCCAAAATAAAATTATTAAACAAACTAGCCTTTTGAGAATAATGAGAGAAGGAACCACCTTTGAACTCATCACAGGTGACTATAGCGTTGAAATCACCTGCTATTAGCCAAGGGATTTCGAAATCAGAAATTTTTGAGAGCTCATTCCATAAAGCTCTTTGCGAAGAAATCCGACAAGAGTTATAAACAATGGAAATCACAAAATCATGCATACAAGGCGAAGTGATAATAAGATGAAGAGCTCTACGGGAAACTACAAGAGGAGTGACCTGACCAATTCGATCGTGCCAAAGGACGATAATACCCCCGGAGAAACCCTCGGCCAGGATTGCAGCCCACCTCCAACGACGGGGAAGCTTAGCTTCAAAACGATCAACTCTTTGATTATTAGCCCTGGTCTCCACCAGACAAACAATCGCAGGATTATATTTTTTGATAAAGTGTAGAATACGAGTGGAGGTATCCCGCGACGAGATGCCTCTGCAATTCCAACAAATTATATTAGCTTCAATCATGATAAACAAATAAAAGAGGGAACAGAACAACACTTCCTGAATGATATTGGCGAAGGGACCAAACGTTCAGTCATCACCCTGCACTACCTCAACCTTCCCCTTCTTGCAAGAGCTGGAGGAGTGTGGATTAAAGGATCCCTTTCGGATTAGCGCGTCACGACGGGACTCCACTTGATATTGATCTAAAGTCATTAAATCGTCGACTTCATCATCTAACATTTCGTCCAAACCCTCTTCTTGCGATTGATCCCCATCGGTATCATCAGTAGAAATGGCGTCGGAGAGGTCTTCATCCATTGAAGGTTTCAGGATAAGAGCGGCAGAGATTTTTTCAACGGTTGTTTTGTGAGTTTTGGAAACTTCATCATCACAGGCATTGTGAATTACTAGGGATGAGGTACGGAGAACAGGGGGCGGAGAGACTGAGCGATCAACAAGAACATCTTTTCCTTTTTCTGTAGACCGATTTGCTCCCCCTAGGGAATGGAGAGAGGATGGTTGCGTGGGAGAAACGCTTTGTTTTTGACCGTTGGATGCTAAGATTAGCGCTCTAGGTTCTTCTGTGAGTGTAGCAACGGCCGGATTTGGAGAGCGTGAGGATACTGGAGAGGTCTTATCATGATTAATGCCATCGACTCGGGACTCGCGAGACGCGCGAAACCCAGTACTTCCCCGATTTCCTTTGCCGCCACGTGTGCCGAAATTAACCATGGCGTGACCCCTGGTTTCCGTGGCTGCCACGTCGGCAGGGACGTGACTGGCACGGAGGCCAGTCGACCGTCCGCCGCCGCGGCCTCGCCGACGAACGACCAGCATGAAAGGTCCGAACTCATTACCGGAATCACTAAATTTTGTACCTTCATCATCTCGTCCGGCCGACATTATGAGAACCGGATTCCATAGGCTCATCCACTTGTGCCCATTGCCCGAGCAGCCCCGACCGCCGGCTCCCGGGAAACCCGAGAGGGTGGAGGGATGTGTTCGAAGTCCGGACATGGTAGATCGAGGACAAGAATTAGTTCCATGACCAACCAGACCACAAGAATAACAAAAGGTGGGCAACCTCTCATACAAAACGACAACAAACAAACGATGATTATCATCACCAACCCAAAAACCCTTACTCAGAGGCTTAGCTAGGTCTATTTCAATGCAAACTCGAGCGAATTTTGTGCGTGTGAGAGTTTCAGTTAAAGCATCTACTTTCAATAAGCGCCCCAGATGAGTTGTGATGGAATCCAACGATTCACCATCCCAGAACTCCACTGGGAGGTTATGCAGTTGCACCCAAATCGCAGCAGTGTGAAGTTTAGCAGATGAAGGTTCAAAGAAAGGCTGCCAGGGGGACAGTTGGAGAATTAATCCGTTGATAGACCAAGGGCCATCGGTCAGAAGAGCTTGCATCACTGGTTGAGAAGGACATCGTATTAGAAGAAAGCCATTGGGGAGATCGGAGATGAGGACATCACCAAAATCCGCCCACTTTGTTAACAGAGCACTCTTGACCTGATCAAAGGGCGGCGGTTTGCCGAAGAATTTACCATACAGCGAGTACTGGAAACATAGCTGAGCTCGGGACATTGTTTCATTGTCCAGTTTAACAAACTGCGAAGTAGAATTTTTAAGTTTCGTTAGAAGATGAGGGTTGAGAAGTGGAGAATTTTCAGTGGCACGCGATAGGTTGGAAGCTATTTGCGCCCAAGAACGAGACGGTTGAGGAGGGTTAGATGGGGGAGTTGTCCCCCCACTTGCCATGGCAAGGGGGAGGAGGGAGATGGGAAAACGCAAAAGACAGGGAAGACCCGTGAAGCAGATGTCTCTGTGAATCGTCCTGGATTGAATCAGATCTCAACCTAATGTAGTTTGTAATCTTAAAAGTGTTTAACTAATAAATATATCTCATCTTCTGGATGAGGAACCTCCAGTCCATTTTGTTGAGAATGGCATTGCTTGCCTTTTATATTTTAGTAAGCAAATGCATACATGTACTCACGTGTTTCCACTTGCTTGTGTATATGTTGGATACCGACCACTTGCCTTCCTCAAGGTTATTTGGAGTTTGGATGGCGCTCTAGACTAATCCTTCTGTGGATAATTAGATTTGGGGGTGGTGGAGTGGAGTTATCAATTGGTATGTGCTGTGGTGATTGTGCATTTGAACGTAGGTGTAAGTCAAATCCTTTGAGAGTTCACTGAAGTTCTCCATAAGTCTTCCTCTGCACAAGATCATCTTTTTTTATTTTTTTTATTTTTTTATTTTGCATTAAGGACCTAGGAGCAGGATTTCATGGTTTGGATAATAGTGTGGATGGAGATCCACCACTAGGTTTCTAAAGTACGTAAGCAATTGCTTTTTATTATAGTAAATAGTTTTTTATGATATGATTAATCAGATTAATCAAGACAATGCCCCTTTTTTTTTTTTTTTTTTTTAACTAACAGGTCCATCTCCGGAGGTGGATGTGGTGTTGTCCATTTTACTGCAGAGCCCTATATCTACTGGGCTGCCTGGGAAAACAGCTTCAGCCTCACAGATGCCCGGAGGTCCTGCTCCCAGTACAAGTGACCTTTCAGGCTCCAGCAAGTCACGCATGAACCCTAATGGAGCATCTCAGAGAATTGTCCGAGAAGGCCTGTCTGGGAAAAGAAAAGAGCTCGAAAGTATAAAACATCTGTTTCCCTTTCTTCCTTGCATGCCACACACACACACACACACACACACACACACACATGCACGCGATTTCGAAAGCATTCTTCTTAACGGTGCAATGTTCTTCCATTCCACACGCATACTAATGATTTCGAGGTCTGCAAACTAAATAATTGCTATGTTTCTCTTCTGTTCCCACACACGTGCATATCGTCCATTTTATATACACAAATATGCTGGCTTCTGCTCTTGTTTTGGTTTTTTTTTAAATGTGTTATGCAAATGCTTTGCCAATGTTAGGTTCAGAACTTAGTTATGAGAAGTTTGCTCGTAATTCATAATGCTCACTAAATTTGACAAATAAACTAGGAAAACAGCCATGTAAATATTCTCCACGGCTCAGAAAGATTCTATCCCTGTGCATATTGTCAATATTGTATGAATATGGTGTTAGGGATTAAACTCTGCCTTATCTGCCACTCAAAACATTGAACCCCCATTTCTATCATTGTTAGTTGTATGCAATCAATTTTTTTTGTTCATGCTCATGGCTAGACTTTCCGGAAAGAAGAAGAAAGTAAATTTTGGTGATCATGGGAATTGCTTCTTACTGCCTACTTTGCTTTGTAGCTTTTGTTAACCGATTGTTTCGCAAATACATTCAGTTAATATGTTCTCTTGATCACAGTCAATGACAATCATTTCCTCTACACCTATATCACAATCTGATAATAATTATTCCTGTATATTTGCACTTCTTCGGTCAATGTGAATTTTAGACTTTGTTGATTGGTACAACTTAAATAGATAATAGGGCAAGCCAAAACGAATATCATGTATGCATGTATATGATCCTTTTGTTTATGAGTAGGACAAGAAGATGATGATACCAAAACGGTGCAAAGCAGACCATTACCCAGAGATGTTTTCAAGCTTCGTCAGATACAAATGCAGAGAGGCCGTGGTGGTGTTAGTGTCTCCCAAACCGGATCAGCAGCATCTGGTGGAAGTGCATTCTCCGGCGAGCAATCAATTAGCAACTAAGTAACCATTTGTAGCTTTTATATGCCCAGAGGTAAGCTCGACAACTTTATGCTGAAGCATCGTGTCTGGGTGTGGTATGAAGTGCAATTTTGCCATATCTGCTGTGGCCGCGCTGATGCTGATGCCCGGAGCAAATCGAAGAAGAAAAATAGAGATTTTAGCATGGTGCCAGATGGAATGGGAAATGTAATCTGGCACACCATCTCGCCTTTTTCCCATTAACTTTGCGAAATGCTTGTTACATGCCAAATGTTTGTAGAGGGATACCCTCTGAAACATATTGTCCTAAAAGTAGTATTTTTAATATAATAATTAATTTTCAAAAAAGTAACAATAACTAGTACTTTTTCAAAAATAATTTTTCATTTTAAAGTTTTTATTTGGCCTTATAGCATAAGTAAAACAAAGGTTAAAAATTTTACTCCCGTAAGGTTATGTTTAAGAAGTGTCATTTTTGATAAATGCTCAATGACGTGAATGGTCCACTAAAAGCTTCAAAGTCTTTGTACATTACACTTCCGCAGGTAATGGCAGCCACAAAACTGTAAAGAACATGTAAAAGAAAAAAGGAAGGGGTAAATGGGCAATAGCAACTTGCAATTACTAGATAACCACTCGACGCTGTCGAACCCTAGCTTTTTCAGAGTCAATAATGGACCCGACAAGCTTGACTGCTTCTTCGAGTTTCCCTTCAGCATTCACAACCACATAATCGAATTCTTTCATTCGCTTCACCTCCTCTCTCGCTGTGGCAACCCTGACAAGAAGCATTTCTGACGTTTCCGTCTTTCTATTAATAAGCCGCTTTACAAGTGCTGCTTCACTCTCAGCAACAAGAAAAATGAACACAGCTGAGCTTCCTAGAATGGATCTCAGGGTGGCAGCACCTTGTATATCAACTCTGAGGACAATGTCATAACCTTTGGCCATGAAGTCACGGATCTAAGTGGCAGAGTGAAGGATTACCATCAAAACTACCGAGCATGATATATGATTAAATATGATTATATGACATTAATAATAGAGCTGCCGTCATGCATTAACATGGCCATATCAGTGTACCTTTAATTTGATTAAATACTGATAACGAAGAAGAACATGAAATAAACCTAAAGTGTTTTGAGAATTTATGACATACAACAATGTTTATCATCCTCGATAATTGGGAAAAGATCGCACAAAATCAACCAGTGCTTTTGATGATGCATGGCTGATACCATTAGAAAGCCAGATAAAAACAATACGAATGAAGATTAAATGTTGTGTACATAGTTAGGCAAACATGAAGCAGTAGTGAACAAATCAAAAGTGCACAGAAGCAGAGGCCTCATGGCATGCATATTGGTTATCATTCCAGCGTTATTTTACTTTGAGTTATTTACGAATAGAATCTATAGATTAATAAGATGTGCAATTGATGTTCAGAAAAACAGAATATATGACAATTCAATTTCAAACGCATGTGAGAGATCAGGATTTGCATTTTTATCATATAATAGAAATAAACTGAACTATATATTGTCAAGCAAAAGAACCAACCTGCTGTTTTGGAATTCCCTTGTAATCTCCATAAACAAGAGCATATTCCAACAGCTCATGCTTGTCGACCATTGAAACAAACTCTTCTTTTGTAACAAAGTAGTAATCCTTTCCATCGACTTCTCCAGGTCGTTTTTCTCTGCTGGTGGCAGTTACAACAAAATGAATTCCTTCCCTAACTTCTCGTAGATTCTGTGTGATAAATGGCGAGTCAGCATCAAAAACATCCAGAAATCTAACAATTGGTTCATATCAACTTAAAGTAGGTGACATAACCAAGCCACCACTTATACATAGCCTCTAAACTGCTACCTGGTAACTGATGTATGTGCCACAAAAATAATGGTAATTTATGCGGTTCAAACATGCAAAATGTTTTTCGAGTGGAACTGAGTTAAATATTAAAACATTCTGAAGCATGTTGAACATTGAAATAACTGCAGCATTACAACGAACAGAACCGTGCTTTTCCATGAGAACTTATCTAACCTTAAAACCCAAATCATGAAGAGCGACATGCAGCAAGAATTACCTTGATAACTGCATCCTTGCCAACGCCACTCGGTCCACTGATTACAATGACCAGAGGGTGTGGAGGTGGTGATAGAGGTTCTGAAGAAAATGACGAACCTAATGCTGCTTCAAGTCCTCTGAACAGTTCAACCTACAAAAGAACCAAATATGCCAGTTAGATTCTAAACAAATTCACCATAGACAAATGCACATGCTTAAGATATGTACATATCAGATTTCAAATGTGTGAGCACAGCATTGAAACCGTTAGGAAAATACATTTTTTCTTCATAATATAAATGTGGAAAACAGTTGATCTTCAACACCATACACAGCAATAAGACATGCTAGTGATGTCCCAACACAAAATAAGAAGAAAGAGTTTCTCGTTACAGTGAAGCCTATAACTTTTACAAGAAATACAAAATTTCACATCAATTCCTTGTCTCAAATTTCATTCTTATTTAATTCTAACCACTAGACAAGAAAAGGGAAGAAAACCAAAGTCTACTAACCCACCTGATTATGGCAGTGATGCCTCTTAGATCTCCATCACAAAGACATACAGATCCATACCAAATTGTTATATATATATATATATATATATATATATATATCAATCTTGAAGAATCAGTTTACTAGGCAACATTCTAATCAATTCAAAATCAGTCATTCTTGAAACAAGAAAAAACTAACAACCTTAAAATCTGGTGTTCTCTTGATATATTATTCTTTGCACAAACACATAAAGATCCATTCCAAATTATTCATTTTCATGAATTTTGAAGCATAAATTCCAATGCGACATCTAATAAATTCAATATCAGTTATTCTTGAAACAAGAAGAACCTAACACCATTCAAATACATTTCTGTCACACCACATAATAATTAAAGCAAGCACACAAAGACCCATTTATTCCAAGTTATTCTTTTTGGATGAATCTTGAAGATTAAACATCTGTGCAACATTGTAGCCAATTCAATATCAGTCATTCTTGAAACATGAAAAACATGAGAACCTTCAAATACATTGTTCTCAGGTCAAATCATTCATTGCAAAGATCAATCACGAATAATTCTTTCTTGATGAACTTGAAGATTGAATTGCTACACAACATTCTAATAATTCTGCCAGTTACTCTAGAAACAAGAAAAACCTAAGAACCCTCAAATCCATTTTTCTCACACCACATGATTCTTGCAGGAAAAAATAAAATAAAATAAAATAAAAACAAAAGCAAAATCACTGAAAACAGAAGCGAAATGTTCAAAAAATAAAATAAGATAAATAAAAACAGAAACAACCTTATCGACGTCGGACGGTGGTAGCGGGGCAAAGGAAGGCCTTCGGGAGTCCTCAGTACTAAAACCAGAGGCCATGAGAGGAGAAACCACACTCTTACTTCGAAAGCCCAACCGATTCCGATTGGGAAAATCGGAGACGAGTGCGTTTGAGACTAGTCTCAGGAGGATGGAGTGGGAGGCAAGGGAGGCGGTGAAAATTCTCCGAAGAGGGAGCATGGAGGAGAAGAGGGGCAGGTGAAGCGAAGTTCTGAGTGTATACCAAGTTAGATTCTTTGTGTAAGTTAAAAAAAATGATAAACTAATAACATAGCAATATGCTAGCCTAGCAATAATCACATATGACAAATAATAAATCATTTTACGTATAAGTTAAGATGATATCATAATCTCAATATTTAATCCCCACTACAAATGAGGTAGAAACATATATTTAATTGTCTGTGTGGCCACATATGGGAGTTAGTAAGTAGATTGCCAAAAGGAGGTATACACTAGAACACATGCAGGTGCTTGAGTACATTTGTGGCCTACATATAGGAATATGAGGTTTGCTGTATATATGGGCTGGAAACATGCTTATGCTGGTGATAGAATCTAAAGATTCCACTATAAATGTGGCCCATGCAACCAAAATTTCAAACACTACATTTGTAGAAGAGAAATGAGGATCTCAGTCCATACCAAAAAGGATCACCATATGTTGCAAATATAAGAAATAAGGAGGGCGCATTTTAGTTCCACAATAATAAAGCACTAATAAAATGAACCGTATAAACAAAAAATGCTTTCTCTAGTGCTTCCTGTGGCATGACCAAATAAATTTAACAGAACAACCAACCATGGTCTTGAGATCCTCCTCTCACCACCAATAAGTTCAGCTGAGCAGAAAACTTCATAGTCTAAATACATCTTGTTAAAGTGAACATTAAACAGTGCCTTCCATTTCTCAAACAGGAAATCAAATGCATCCAGAGCCTTATCTCTGAAGTGGGAAAATCTAATGTTCATCTATTACCAAGAGATTGACACAAATTAGCTAATCGTCTAGCATCACACGGAAGAAGATCTTCAGCCTTATCCCTATATCATAGAGGCATGGAGTTGCCAAGATGGCTCATGAAAACCACAGAGAGAATGGTTTTTGGATTTAGTCCAGGGTTTTTACAGCCAATATAGTTTTGTTCATAAAATCACAGTTGCACACAGCCATCAGTTGTAGCTCCTTAAAATAATAATAATAAAAATAAATTAATAAATAAATAAAAATATGACGATGACACCAACAACATCAATAGTGCCTTCCGCTTATAAATTTTTTAGTGTTCTACAGTCAAAATTTGGCCTATTGGAACTTTGAAAGCATTGGTATACATTTCAAAGAGCTCTTATTCCATTAAAATATTTTATGAACATTACATCTCTAATAATATACTCAGTTTGACTCCAAATTTTGTTTTCTGCACAGGCCTTATCACCCCTTTCACAGATAAAATCGCTGTGAACATGAGCCATAAATTAGATTAGAAAACTCTTTTCGTCACTCTAGCTCACACGCGACACATAGCAGGCCCTTTTTCTCATTAGATTAGAAAACTCTTTTTTTCCTCGCTCTACCTCCCTAATAAAATTAGTGTGTGTCCAACAGATATACTGTTTCTCATCTACTTCTGTTAAGTAGCATGTTCATTAATTGATTTGAAGGATGAATTTAAAACAAGAAGCTCTTAAATAATCCAAAATTTTAATTCTGAAATCAACAATAGAATAAAATTTTCTTCAAATTAATATGAGTCCATAAACAACTTACTAAACAACTAATGTCACATCCTTCCATGACATGCCATCAATATACTCTACCATAACAATGTAAGAATTTATTAAGCTCTCCCCAGCATTTGGTCCAAATCCCTTTCCCATCTGACCAAGACAGAGATGTGGATGCCTCATGATTTTTTTAATTTATATTCTTAGCCATGTGAGCCAACTCAGAATTAAACATGATCAGGTTAATCAGCACCTTTATCTCTTTAATAAGATCACTTCCTTTAGAATGAAATGCAAGATGAATGCTTCAGCAACTCTTCTGGGCATATTCACTGGCAATAAAAATGAAAAGGAGATCATTTCAGTATTATCGTCAGCTTCATAATCTTGTTCCCACTCTTCATCCAGTTTATGTTCCCTCCCTTTAACTAACTGACATTTGCGCAACTTACCAATATCAACTGTTACATCTTATAGCATAATCAGCAAGATTTTTACACTTTAAAAGGCTAGACAATAGAGCTACAAATCAAATTTCCCCTGTCTGTCTTATTCTCGTCTTTGATTCGTTGATCAATACTCTTCCTGAAATCATTGGACAGCACAAGGACTCAACTTGGGTCAAGATGATCATATGAAATAGTTAGAGACTAGGCTCATCAGGTCAAAACTCAAAACTTCTGGCCGGTGGCCACACATTACAGAGACAACTGTTGAAGCCAATTTCTACTTCTGCTGAGCTACTGATTTCTCTTTTATAAATTTTGATGAATGAAACAGTAAGCACAAAAAAAATATCATTTTTGAAAGGTTGATATATAAAGTACAATTCCACTAATAAAAAGAAACAATAACCAATGGCACCACTAGATCCACATTGATGCACAAATTCTTTCTCCATCATCCCCCCGTAATGTCTCCAAGCACAAAACACACAGGAACAAATACATATGTGTGTGTGTGTGTATTACACCTTCAAAAATTAATTTCACATAGAGAACTTGGCAAGACAGAACAATTACTGATGAACATTTTTCAAGAAGCCTACCAGCTTGATTTCTCAAATACAATAGAACGCTCAAAATTAATTATTTTGAAAGTGCTTCAATCTGATTATTTTCATATATACACATTGCCCAAAATTGCCATCATCCTACACCATCTTCCTAAAGCCTATACCTTTGCAAACAACAAGGAACCTCCTAAGCACGAAAATCTTACAAAATAAAAAAAAAAAACAAAACAAATGGAACACGACGGCAGCATCAAGATTTGGGGCCAGCAAACCAATTTCAATCACAAGAACTAACAAAACTAAAGCGACCAAAACACAAACAGTTCCAAATCAAGGCATATCATCCACATCTATCAAAGCAGGAAGAAACAAAGGTTCTTCTCAATCTCAAAGAATGAACTTCCAGTTTCCAATTAGACAATGAAAATTACAACCGTAAGGAGCAACAAAACTAGGGAGAGGAGAAGGTGATACAGTACCTCGTCCGGGAGAGGCCAAGACCCCGCCTTTGGCCCGGATTCTATGGCCACCTCTATAATTCTCCAGAGTAGAAAAGCAAGAGGAGCAGCGAGTTGTTGATGGACAGAGCGAATTCGGTTTGCCCCCAACGCCTTCCAAGAGTTAGGCAATTATCCGAACAACACTATTAGGGTTTTTTTCTTTATTTTTCTTTAAATGTATTGGATGCCGTTTTTTTCTTTAATTTGAGATTTTTTTTTCAAATTATGCTAAGTTTGATTTTTACGGGAACAACTACTCGATATCTAGGTGAAACTCACCTTGAATAATGGGTGAGTGATATAAAAAAAAAAATAAAAAACTCACTCCTCCAAAGACCCCGATTTTGTGTGTGGGGGGGGGGGGTTGGAGGGTCTTGAGCAGGTGGCAAAGAATCAGATTCGGGTTGTATCTGAGTTTGAAACTATAATGTTTTATCATATTTTTATTCATTAATTTTTAGAAAATGTTTATTTACTATTTGCTTGATGGAGGAAATGTTTAGCTATTCATGATTTTGTGGTAAAAGTTAAAAAAACATAACATATTACAAATTATAAATGGTCACCAACAAAGTTCATTTAAATGAAAAAAAACGCAAAGTGAAAAGAATCAAAGAGTGATCACCCGTGAGAATCATTCATCCATGAGAGCACAACCAAGGGCAAGGTTTAAGCTAGATTTTAGTGCCTAGACTTGTCGCATCAAGCAAAGCCAAGTAATAAAATCAAGCTATGCTTAACCATGGTAGTTGGACTTCTTAAGTTCAAGAGTAGCATGTAACTAAAAATATAAATAAATAAAAATAGAGTAAAAAAAATATAAATAGTTACCAAATTATTTGGAAACTCTTATTTAAATCACCAAATTATAAAAAATTTCAATTGGTTTACCTAATTTTACAATTTCAATCAACTGTGTGTCATTGGTGCTCACATTGTTGATGATATACTAACTTGATGGCACATGTTGATCAATTTCTCTCCACATAAGCACTACCATGCCATGTGGCTACTAAAAATATCCTTTTCCACATGGCGAATTATGTTTCGTTGAATGCCTCATCACATAATATTGTCATGTCATCAACAATTAACAATGTAGGTGTCTTTGACCAAAATAATTACAATTCTTAAGTTGAGTAACCCAATTAAAAATTTTAATTATTTAATAACCCAAACAGAAGTATTTTACCCAAAAAAATATATGATCAATGCAATAATTATTGTGTTTAGTTAAACAAATTTACAACTAGATATACCATTGCATTTCAGCTAAATATTCTAAAGGGGAAATTTTAAAAAGCTACCTTGTGGTTTGCTTCTTTATCCGCCCAGGACTTGTCATCTGAGTCTTTACACTTTAGCACATTGTAATCTATTCCGTTTACAAAAAGGTGCCAAAACCCTTAACTCTATTCATTCTTGTTTAGAATTTATCTTTTTGCCTCTATTTACATTAATGAAATATATATTATTTAAAACAATTCAGGTCTATTTATATAATATATATTTAAGAACCATTAAAGTTTACCTCTAATTATGAGTTACATGATTTTTAAATAATATATGTTTAGTAATATAAATAACGGCAAAAACAAATAATAAAATCAAGCAAGAATTAATAAAATTAAGGGTTTTGACACCTTTTTGCAAACGAATTAGACTATAGAGTATTAAAATGTCAAAACTTAAATCACAAGCCCCTTGAAAAAGAGACAAACCACATGGTAGTTGTCTAAAATTTACCTATATTAAAACATAACCCAATTAAAAAGTCCTCTGTCTCTTGAGTATCATCTTTCAATCTCTATCTCTATGAATACTAAATATTTGAAACCGAGCTTGGACTGATCAAGATGTTAAAAATGGAAGTAAAATGATCCTAGATATGTTTAGCAAAAGCTCAATAAATGAATAAATGCTCAATGATTTCCACAAGAGATATGAAAAGCATACAATTGTTATGCGGATGTTGTATGGGTACTTATGTTGGAAATAAACTTAAAAATGAAGGGTTTCAGGAGTTGTTGAGGTTATGTGTTATGATTTCCACAAGAGATATGAAGAGCCTACAATTGTTATGGGGATGTTGTATGGACACTTATGTTGGAAATAAACTTATAAATGAAGGGTTTCAGGAGTTGCTGAGGTTTTTGTGTGATAAGGAGTTATGGTTTTTAATTGTGGTTTTAATATAGGAGTTATGAGTTTAATATTTGAAAGGTATTATTAGAGTCTATATAAAAGCTCAAGTTTGTTATGTTCTTTTTGTCAAAAGGAGCAGCGAAACTCCTAATGGACCGGCTAAACTAAAACAGGGGCTTGCTCACACCTCGACTGCGGCCTGTGGGGCCAGCGCATATGTGAGCACTGAAACTACCCACAGTTCGTGCTCACAGTTCTCAGATATGCACCTTCACCCTGTTGATTCAAACTCTCATCACTTGCGATGCTTCTTCATGGAGGATACAAGTGTCAATTGACCTAAATGCCGTTGACTAAGTTTGTTGTGTTTTGCAAGAGGTGAAGAATAAATAAAAAGTTTCTTTTATGTGTTTTATTTTAAAATAACGTTCTTCTTCTTCCTAGTATGTGAGTGAGGTAGTTGTGCCCACCATCACTTCCAAAACTTAAATATTATTAAATTATTTGATGCAATAATGACACCAAACTAGAAAATCACGAACTACATCGCTTGGCCCATAATCAAAATCTTCATCGACTCTCTTTTCTTTATTTTTATTTTCAACTCATTCAACTCTTTATTATCTTTAGTGAGGCATTTCTATAACTCTTCATTAGCTTCCCTCGATTTTCAACCTCATGTTTAAGTTCAGATTCATTTACATGTTTCACGACCATATAACAACATTTTCTAAGTGCCTTATCACTTGTAGTGGAGCGTCATTCTTGATCTCTTTCTTTTGTGTATGTTCTAAATCCAAACTATTCATGACTTCTTAACCTGTTTTCAAACCTTATTTTTACTTCAAAAATAGCTAAATAATCAGAGCCAAACCATTCATACTCATACCTCACTGGCAGAAGGTTTAATTCCTCTAGTAGTTCCTTGAGGTAATTATGCCCTGCGTTTAGTCAACAAGTTGTATCAAAGTTTTTGCATATGAAGATACAAACCTGTGTGGGAAAGGCTATTTGCTGGTGTTGGCACTTAATTGTGGATAAAAGTACTGTGAATTCTTGGGTTGGATGAGAGAAAAAAATCTCAAACGAAAAGTGAGAGCTGTGAGGTAAGCTCCAAGGAGAAAAAAAAACCATAAGTTTCTGAAGCATCCCAAAACCAGAAGAATAAGTTGAGAAATGGAGAGTGAGATACATATTGAACAAGTCAAAGCAATGCTCAAAAAAATATTAGAGAAGTTACACTTACTATCACTAAGGTTTGAGTGTGAAAGGTCTGGCCTTAATCAATTATTTCTTTTTGCAATAAGAATAAGGTTTGAAGAAGGCTTGAATGTCATGAATAGTATGAATTTAGAATATACACAAAGAAGGAGACCTGGAATGATGCTGCATTACTAATGATATGGCATCCAGAAATTTTTTTTTATTTGAATGAATCAAATGAGAGAATTATTTGAACTCAAAGATGATGTTGAAGATCTCAAGGAAGCTAATGATGAGTTATGGGCACTCCTCACTAAAACTAATAAAGTGTTGAATGAGTTGAAGATGAAGATGAAGGAGAGACAGCCTAATAATGAATTTGATTCTTGGTCCGATAAGACAGTATGTGATCTTTCAAATGAGTCTAATAACTTAGTAAAAATATTTAAGTTTAAGGGGATGTTAAAAATAAATTTTAAATATTTTTAAAAATAAAAAATGAAGGGCTTTGGGAGTTACGGAATTTTAAAGGCAATAGCCATAAGGAGTCATGGCTTTTAATTATAATTTAAATGTGCCAGTTAAGAGTTTGGTATTTGAAAGTTTTTGTGCGAGAGGGGAAGAATAAATAAAGAGTATTTCTATATGGTTTCCTTTAGAGTAAGCGCCCCATTTGGAGTGAGGGAGGGATCACTCCCACTTTTGGTACATATCCATGTTTGGGTATGTTAAGAAGGATGTGGGCTAGGTTTGGGGACCACTCCCCATGCCTTTAAAATGACTATTTTAACCCAAAAAAATGATTACTAATTTTATGTATAATAAAAGGTATTTAAGCAGCTGAATTATTATTATTTTTAAATAAATGTGGATAAACTACAGCTTTATTGAAAATAAAAAACAACAGGAGACAAAAGAGTCCTCTGACTAGAAGTGAGAAAAAGGAAAAAATACAATAAAGGAAAAAACATGTGCGAAGAAAAAACTGAGAAGGCGGAAGACATCGTCTGGCACCTTAGGCCTCCCAAAGCAATAGAAGGAGCACCTACTCCTGAGCAATGTCGATATCAGAATCGCCGGCTTGATTTGGGGCTCTTGCGCTTAGGAAATTAAAAGAGCGCTTAATTTTCTGGGAAGCTTCATTAAGATGTTGCTGTTGACTGTTGGTGGCTGTTAAAAACCAAGAGAGAATCATGTTAGCAGTTTTAAAAATTATTTTATAAAAAGGTAAAGCATTCAATTGGAAAATACGAGAATTTCATTCGATCCAGATATTCCACAAGATTACTCTAGAGGTGAGATCCCAGAGAGTTCGGTATTAGGGAAGAAGAGATGGTAACCAAGAAGTCCAGAGAGAGGGAATTGACTCTGGAAAGGTGTTTGAATCTAAGACTTGAGAGAAATATGTCTAGATTCGTTTTGAGAAATCACAATCAAGAAAAAGATGGTTCAGCTTCTCAGAGGAGTTGTGACAGAGGACACAGGTATCAGTGGAGTATAGAGAGTTGCACCCTTTCTTAAAGAGATTTGTAAGGGTGAGAATTTTGTCCTCTCCAGCGAGCCAGCAAAAAAGAGTTATTTTGCTAGGACAGCTGATTTTTCAGTAAGAAGAATAATATGAGCTACGCATTCCACAATCAATGAGAAATTTATAGAAGGATTTGACTGTGAAATTTTCGTTTTTTTTCCCAAAGCCCAAGTGTAGAGATCTTCCTGGTTACTAGAGCAATCAAGAATAATTTCTAGAAGGGGGGATAACATATCAGGAGAGGCTGAGTGAAAGAAGATCTCTGGATTGTTTAGATTTTGGTGAAAGAGCCTGATATTTATCCAGGGAGAGATGCAATCACAGAAGAGAGTTGGCCAAAGATCTTTGAGTGGTTGCCTATTATGCCATCGATAGAACCAAAGGGAAGTGTTAGAGCCATTTCGATAGTTTTTTTTTAGACGAGAACGAAAGGGAATTAAAGTGGAATTCACTCCTGCTCAAAAGAAAGATTTATTTCAAGGTGGAAGATGAGATAAGATTTCGTTTGGGTCTCTGATTGAGTAATTAGCTTGGATAATTTTGGCCCAACTACTGTTGGGATTGCAGGATAATTTCCACCACCACTTCCCAAGTAAAGCTTTGTTAAAATCCTGAAGGTTGAGGATTCCCCAGCCTTCCATGTTACGGGGTCTGGAGATTCTATTCCAGGCAACCAATCTGATTCCTTTAGATCCCAATTCAGGACCTTTCCATAGAAAGTCTCTTCGAATTCGATCAATTTCTTTGATCACCCAGGCGGGAAGTTTGAAGACTGACATCCAATAGACTGGGATAATTGATAGCACGGAGTTAATGAGGGTTAAACGGTCTCCTAAGGATAAATATTTGCTTTCCAGGAGGTGAGCCGGGAGCGAACCATTCCAATAAGCTTTGTCCAGTCTATACGCCTTGGTCTTCGTCCAGATAGAGGAATCCCTAAGTAAGTAATTGGCAGGCAATTCCTGGAGCAGTTTAGGATTCTGGAGGAAGAGTGATGTGGTTGGAAGCCGTAATGTGTAGAATACAAACAGCTTTTCAAGTAATTTATGGATAAACAAGAGGATCCCTAAAAAAGGTAAAGGATTAGTTTAATGATTTGGAGATCTTCTTGCCCTCCTGCTGAAAAGATTAACAAGTCATCCGCATATTGGAAGTAACAAATGTTAATAGACTGGTCCAAAAGGAACACCCACTAACACCCACCCCCAAAAGGTAAGGAAACACGAAGAGGAGAAGGTGAAGAACAGACTAGAACTTGAAGAAAAAGGCTTGAGTTCGGAGGAGTTTCCCAGGGGAATGAGTTTGGATCTAACTATGGCCTTTTTAGCATCTGGACCGGGGGGGGAGGAGTGCGCAGTGGGCATCGTATTGCGAAGTGGCCCACGCCAGAGCATTGCTTACATGTGAGTTGGTGCCTACATTCTTCAACCCTATGTCCAGATCTCAGACATTTTTTGCGGTAGTCACCGGACTCCGGCGAGCAACCACACTTCAGGGGACCTGCAGAAGAGGGAGGGATGGTTTCAGAAGAGGGTAGGGTGCTAGCGACTTCAGCGTAAGTGACCCCCTCCCTCACTGGAGAGGCTTTTGATTCTGGTTGGTTGGGGGGATTCAGGTTGAGAGAGGGAGGAAGATGTCCTCGTGAAGAGCTGTGGTGAGTAGCAAACGAGCGAGAACTTCTTCATGTTCTTCCGCTAAAACCTCCGCAACCTCCGCCGCAAGGAAGTCGGAATCCACCAGATCCATCGTTAAAGCCACCAAAACCTTCATGGGACTACCAAGAAACCTCATCTCATCCTCCCTGATTTGTTTTTTTTTTGCCTAAAATCTATAATTAATTTGAATATTTAATTATATTAATAAATTCTATAATAGTTAAAATAAATATTGCAACTAAAAGCATCTAATTATAAAACTTAGTTTGAATAACATTTGGATCAATTGATTTAAATATTTAATTATAATAATCAAAACACATAATTCTTAAAATGAGATATTTAATTGAAATATAAGTTACGAGAATCAAATTGGATATTATAACAAGTAAAGTTGGTAGTTATCAAAGTTAATTATATAATCAAAATATTTTAATAAGCATACTTTAATTATTTTATAATGGAATAACTTTCTAATTAAAGATTCACAAAATTATACAAATTCATTTGTTTATATTAGAAAGGTAGAAAAGTAATTTTATCACTCTTTTCTTTCTTACTTTTTTTCTATTCCCACTCTCATTCTCTCCTACCAAATAGTTTTTATTCCCATTTCCGCTCTCCCATCTTCATCCCCATCCCCATTCCCTCATTGCCAATCCCCATTCCAAGAAACAAAAAGGCCCAAAGTTCTTCCTAACATCTTCTTGAGGTAGTTGTACCCATCTTCTTCCAACAACTTACTCTAGTTGTCTAAGGTCAAAATCATGTTATTCCATGCAAACTAATTAAATAGTTTAATTTTAAGGGAAAACACTTTTCTTGTATGAGTTGTTCAATTAATAAGAAAACAGTAAAAATATTTGAGTGAAAAAATACCCTCACTCTCAATTTTAGAAGCTCTATCTAGTTTGTCAAATTTATCCGGTTTAGAGTTAGTGCCTAGTCAAATTGTTTCATCAACAACGCCAAGATTTGGTCGAGTAATCAAGTTCAACCCAATTGCAATTAAATGGTTGAAACTAATCAAATCAGAGATTGGTATGACCAAACAACCAACTTGGGTTGTTGCACTAGTGCACTAGGCTTGCTTGGCTTGATAAATGGCTTGGTTTGAATTGCAACAAGCTGGGCACGTTCTGTTTGGAAGTTGTGCTTGTCCCACTTGGAAGGGTCAATTAAGATCAGGAGTAAGCAAAACAATCTTGATCCAATGATCAGATCCAATTTTTTGACCCGAATTTTTCTAATATCCGAACCAAAAGAACAGGTTGAGTACCCGATTAGAATTTTTAAGATGAAAATATGATGAAATCCGGGTAAGGAGAAATTAAAAACTGGGTACCCAGATCCAATCAGGCTTTTAATATATATATATATATATATAATTTTACAGGGGCTAAACACAACCAAATTCAAATCCCAAATCTAATCATTTAAAGAGTTATATATATTTAAATTTTGCACTGGTTAAGAATAAAAAACATCAAAATCCCTAATCCCTTTAAAGGTAGATGACATTTAAATTTGGATGCGGGTATTTGATATATGATCTGATTTAAATTGGTTACTCAGTTTCAATACCCTATTTACAGAAGATTGGATGCAAGTCGAGGATTACTGGGTACCCAAACAAAACAGGAGTATGTGGTTTTGGTAGTTCTCCCCTAACCAAAACAACCTAAAACTTGTTTTGATCCTTAATAACTAACAAGGTGCTTACGTGAACTTAGATTTGAAATGTTATGAGCCCATGTGGTAGAAGCACCCATAATATTTGATTTATTCTCAGATGTTAAACTTGGTGAAACTTCACGTCTGCATCGCTTGCACTAACATGGGTGTCTAGGCCTTACAACACTTCCAACATCGCTCGAGAACCCTCTATCTAGACCAATAGCATTTGTGCATGAAACCTCACCAGAGGCCTTCTTCATTAGCATGTCAGTGTGTGATGGCTCTGAGCATCCTTTATGTAGTGCAAGGCCTCCTTAGTCAACTATGCTTTCCTCTTCATTTCATAGGATCGTTTCCTTGGTTAGGTGGTTGCTTTCTTGGTTTGGTTACTAGACTATAGTCTTCCTAGATCAGCAAGTAAAGGGAAGACTCAACATCTTTTACAGTTCTCTCTTTAGACCAGGGGTGCCTTGTGCATGAACTTTGCTGGGATTTGAACTCCTCGATATTGTTGATGCAGCTTTCTCTTTGGCCCTAGGAATGCTAATGTCTAGGATGCTCCGGATGGCTAGCACTATCTAGTGGCATCCCTCCCACAAATGAAAGACACCTATCTTATGAGTGAAGTGGTAATGGAAGGATGGGACAAAGGAATTAAGGGTCCGTTTGGATGCAACTTGGGGATCAATCCTTGTAGCATGTGCATGCCCAAACTTGGGCATGCACCTAGGGGCATGGGAAGGGATTGAGGGGGGGTTGTATGTCCCTGAACCCTTTCATGCTCATCCCCCTCATTTTGGGGGGATTGAGCATGCATGGGTGAGTTATTTACATATTTACCCTTACTTTTAAGCCATGTTAATTTTTTTTAATTTTTAAATAATATTTTGAATGAAAATTAAAAATTTTGAAACATTACATTTATTAAAATTTTGGTGATTTAAAAATAATTAAATTTGGACATTTGTTTACTTTAATTAAACATAATTAAATTACATTATTTAATTAAAATAATCAAGGTTATAAAAATAATTTTACTAAAATTTTCCCTACACCTTTTTATATTCTTATCCCCATTTTTTACCATCAAATATTACTTTTATTCCTACCATGCCCACATCTTGTAGCGTCCCTGTCATACGACGGACTGCCGGACAAAACGTAACACTATCCACTACTCCTACCATGGAGGAGACCAATGTTTTCAAACCCGGACCGGACCGGCCGGTCCGACAGGAAAACCTGAGAACCGGGCTTTGATACGGTCCGGTTTATATAGTTTTTTAACCGATTATTAAACCGGTCAAACCCAGTCAAACCCATTGAACCGGCCAAACCCGGGTTTTGAAGGTTTCAAATTTTAAATTAATTTAACAAAAGTTACAAAACTTGAAATGTGAAAACAGAAAAGTTGAAAACCTTCTTTCCCTTTCTCATTTTCCTTTCTCATCTAGTTATCTTCTCTCAAGTCTCAACCGTTAGCTTCTCCAATTCATCCCGCCGCCGGTCCGCCACCAGAACAACTGCCGGTCCACAAACCTGAATTCATCCCATCGCCGATCCGCCACCAGAACAGCTGCTGCCGGTCCACAAACTTGACAGCACCTAGTATGGATTTCTTTGTTTTATTTCTATTTGAATGTTCATCTCTTGTGTGAGATTATTCTTTAGCTTCTAAAGGGAGAATTAGATGCACCATTAGGAAATCCAAAAATCACAATTTATATAATTGTTGGCTTGAGAAACATTAATATGTACTTTTGTTTGTTTTAATATGTTTTGTTGTTTCTCATAAGATGCATTTTTTATTATGTTTTATTACTATTATGTTGTTGTTGTTGTTGTGTTTCATAAGTTATATTTGTCATAAGTTTGTTATGATTTTGTTATATATTCATGTTGTTATGAAATAGAAAAACAAAATATCAAACAACAATATTTTTGGTGTATATATATATTATTTATTTATGATATCATCTGGTCCTAGGTCATCCGGTTAGACCGACTGACTTACGACCTGAATATTAGACCGATTCACTCTTCGGTCCGGTTTAAAAACATTGGAGGAGACCTTGGTAGCTGTCTAGTCTTTTACGCAAAACTTTTTAGAAATCCAAGGTGATGATTTGGCAAGCTACCCTCCTGCAGGCGCTTTGACCTTGTGCCAACTGGGCTGGTGACGACCCTCTTTGGTGTTCCACCCGCTGCCTCTAGCATTTTGGCATGAAGGGAATTCTATAGGCTTGTAGACTGCCTCCCCCTCCCCGTTGAACAGTAGTCACATGGCCAACCACAATGGCGGTAAGCTGTTGTCGACATCATCTTCGTCTTTGTCATCCTCGTCATCTAACAATGAGCAGGCCCAATAGTCGTAGTGGTTGTCTTCCATAAATCTCAGAATTTTAACAAATAAATTTCTTAATAAAATCTAAAGAGCGTATAAATTTTAATATCAAATATAGAAAAGTTACTAAACTGAATGAATGAAGTTTATTTCGTGATTGGATTGTTAGCATTACATGACCCTACCTGCTCTTGCATAACTGAAAATGACTTGCAGATAAAATTATAATTTGGTTGAAGCATGCTTCATTGGGTGCTCAGACTATCTGTTGTCTGCATGCGATCATCAGTTATGAAAGTGCATGCCAAAGGCAGTAAACAGAGCATTGTGATTTACTATCTGCAACATCAGCAAATCTGGACATTCTTGTTCACAAATCTCTATTCATACCCTCTGAATCCCTGAATATCCGAATATGCGCTTGAACTTTGCACCAAAGTTGCTTCTTTTGATCCACACATCAACCTCCATTGTCTTCTCTCTGTCTCTCTGGTGGCTGCTCAAAATCCTTGAAATCCTCATTTTCTTACAGGTTTGAGTTTGTTCACATTTGGGAGAGATTTCAATGGAGGTTCAGAGAGTGGTGGTCGTTCAGGATGCATCAAAAGATGTATGTTCAAGTGCAATCAAATGGGCCATTGATGGCCTCTCACTGAAACCTGGGGATGAGCTCACACTTCTTGGAGTTCTTCACCATGTTAATACCCCTAGTACGTTTTCTTTCATGCCAACCGGGAAATTGTGTAAGAGTCCAATCTTTTTTCTTAGAAGCAAATGGAATGGTGGTGAGGTTCTCGGTGTGTTAAAAGTAGATTAGATTCAATTTCTGGTTATTATTTATTTATTTATTTATTGGTTGATTTGTGCCTAGGTTTTTGTTTATTGTTCACTGCTTGTTTGTTATCAGTGGGGTATAAAATTAGGGTTGATGGGACAACCAAGAAGATTGTTGAAGATGAAATCACAAGGAAGCAAAATGAGTATGAGAGAAGTGAAAAGATGATGATGATTAGCAAGTTGTATGAAAGGAAGAAGGTACTGAATCTTGAGTTATTGTGTTTATTATCTTGTCATTTTGCGCATTTGTGTGTTGTCCTAGCTAGATATTAGGGTTTTAAATGATTAAAACTGGTTTCTCTTATGAGTCTTGGCTAAAATGAAGTTGAGACTGTAGATTTGTAATCTTATGTTTTAGGATTTCACTTATCTTGCCCTAGCTTCATATTGATAACTGGACCAATTAGAAATTTCAGTTTCTCTTGTGAGTGTGAATGTTGAGCAAGGTAATGAACCTTTGTTATCATTATATTCTTGTGATTGATACGTCACTTGTTGCCCTAGCCCCGTATTGAGTTTTGGACTGATTAAAACCTTGATTTCTCTTGTGTATGTGATTACAAATGCAAACCAAATGACCTTATTATACAGAGGTTAGATAAAATTGAGTGCAAATTTTGTATTTGTCCTATGAAGAATGCATTGTTTGGTTGCCTTAGCGCTGTATTAAGATCTGGACTGATTCAGACTTTGTTTTCTCCTGTGATTGTGAGTATAGAGCAAAATCATGAGCTTTTGCTATCATAAACTTGAGATTATAAATATGGGCTTATGCTAAAATTGAGTACAGTTGTATTTATCTTATGCTTAATGCATCATGTATGTTGTCTGAGCTCCATATTGAGTTTTAGGCCGTGTGAAAGTCCGGTTTCTTCTATAAGTGTGATTACAGTGCAAAAACCACAAGCCTAACTAAAACAAAGTTATTATCCTGTTCGTTGCTTGCTCATTTCAGATTGCTTTCCACAAAATAGTGGTGTCGGGATCTTCACCGAAAGTTGTTGGTGTTGAAATGGCCAAGAAACTACAAGCAACATGCATAATACTTGACAGGTTAGCCTAATTTTTGAATTATTAGAATTTCCATCTGCCACATATTTCAAGCATCCCTGTGCGGTAGAAGTTGATTTCTAATTCGTATATGGCGCAATTGTGAAACTGAATTTGGTTGAAGTTACATTATCAGATTGAAGATGTAATACTCATTTCTGAAAAATCAGAAACAATAAGACGGCTGAACACTAAAAATGTGCGATTTTGACAGGCAGATGAAAAAAGACAAGGCATATTTCATGGACAGGTTATCTTGTGGTATATGGAAGATGAAGGGCAATAATGATGTTCAATTACTGCAAGGGCCAGTCAGTATGCAAGAGAAAGCTGACACACCAACTAAGTCAATTCAAAGCAATAATATGAAATATAATGAGATGCTACCTGAAGAAGAACAAGAAGATATAGTACCAGAGATGTCCAATGTAGTGGCTAACGATAATGCTGATGATGATCTTTTCAGCATGGACTTCTCCCCACTAAGTAAGCCATTATTTGTAGCACTTTGCCATAGGTGTACTCTTACTCAATGTTAAGTGAGATCCAGATGGTATTCTAACCAAATTAATAATCACCCTGACTTCTATTTCTGTTGAAGATTTGCTATTTCAGAATGCTGATTCAGCCACAGAATTGAAGAATGAAAAGGAATCATCTACTATAACCTTCGACGCCAAAAAGGATTCTGACATTGAAGATAGCTTCATTAGCTTGGAGGTGTCAAATGATGGTACAGTTGGTGTTTTTAACTGTGCTAACTGGTATGCAACACGAAATGAAGATAGGGATATAGAAATAGAAGAAGAGCAGCGTAATGTGGAATCGAAAATTTTGGCAGATGAATTAACCAAATCCCAACATGAGGAAAAGTTCGACAGTGTTGAGTGTTTGGAATTTGCTAAGGTAGGACTAGTTACTAAACAAAAGACAGATTTTACTTACAATGAGCTCTACAAAGCTACAAATGGGTTCTCTTCGAAAAATTTTATTTCTGAAGGAGGATTTGGATTGGTTTTCAAAGGAATACTAAGTGATGGACAATGGATTGCTGTTAAACAACATAAAGATGCAAGTATGCAGGGAGATAAAGAATTCAGATCAGAGGTACAACTGCTTAGCAAGGCTAGGCACAGAAATGTTGTTAAATTATTTGGTTCTTGCTCGGAAGGAAATCATCGCTTGCTTGTTTACGAATATGTTAGCAATGGTTCATTGGACATGCATCTGTCAAGTAAGAATTATCTCATTCAATCCATCATCCTTTTCTTTTATATAGTGCAATAACCATTCAACTTTTAGCATTTGCATTTCCTTTGGATTTGTTTCAAATAATCAGTTACTCTTTGCTGATGTTACTTTATGAAGTAATTCAGACAACGCATAAAAATTACAAGAACTTCTTCTCATTTAGTTATGATACGTTTCAAAGATATGAAAACGGACCAAATTTGAATTGTAAAAACGGACCATATCGAATATTTGAAGTGCAGTGATGGAAATGAATCATATAGAATGTTACACAGATCAAAGATAGCTCTGATTTTTGTATATACAACAGTAAATATTATTTTTATCATAACATAAAATGAAAATCTGAATCAGTCCTCAATTGTAACTGTTGCTTTGAACTCTTGTCACTTGTGTTTTGTTTCGTATCCTGTTATTCTGTCAATTATATGATTTTTTCAGTTCTCCTAGAAGTTTGTTTTCTGATTTCTCTACATTATTCAGAAACCAGCTCCAGAGTACTGAGTTGGCAGGACAGGATGAATATAGCACTTGGAGCAGCATGTGGTTTGAATTATTTGCATCAGAAAAACATCATCCACAGAGACATGAGGCCTGGCAACATTCTCATAACTCAAAATTATGAACCTCTGGTAATGTTTTACGTGCACCCAACAATGCTAAAACCTTTCAGCAGCACACAAAATCACTAATACTTTTGAATTGGACACCTCAGTTAGGAGATTTTGGACTGGCGAGAGCACAACAAAATGATTCTGACCACTCATCAGAAAACAAGGTTGTCGGAACGGTTGGATATTTGGCACCAGAGTATGCAGAAAGAGGAAAGTTTTCAAACAAGACTGATGTGTATTCCTTTGGAGTTGTTTTATTAGAGCTGATTACAGGGATGACAACTATGGAGAAGAGACTACAAGAAAAAAGTCTTGTAGAATGGGTAAATCTCTTTCTCTCTCTCTCTCTCTCTCTCTCTCTCTTTGTATGTGTATATATATATATATATGTATATATTCTTTTTTATGATGCTTTATATTAATGGGCACAGGCAAGACCACTCCTGAAAGACAGGAAATATCCAGAATTGATTGATGAGAGACTTTTAGAGTGCCATGATGTTCACCAACTCTTTTGGATGGTTAGTGTGGCAGAGAAGTGTCTTAGTAAGGATGCCGATAAAAGACCTTCCATGGATAAGGTATCATACTGTAATTCGTTTTACTTCTTTAAATTTTCTTACAGAAAATACTAAACTTCGTTCTAATATCAAAGAAAATTTTTCTAGGAAGAAATAGAATTTAGTTACACCCATGAAAAATTCCACTTTTGACATTAATGTGATCAGCCTCATGATCTTCCAGACAATCTATATTCTCTGTAAAGAACTATGTATGATATTGTATTGATTTTATTTCAGGTAGAAAATGCATTGAGATGCATAATTGAAGGGAAAACAACTGAAGGAATGGATGAATTTTCTCCGACGAGATCTTTCAGTGGCTTGTCACTCTCGAGCGAATCACAAGACGAACAAGAATTAGATCAACAGGACTGGGCAAGTCCAGATGCATATTCAATTAGCAAGAGCCAAAAAAGTGAGTCAAGCTCAACATTATCGTCATTTTTCAGTAATGAAACATCAAATACATTCAAAAGTCCTGAGATTTCAAGCGCAGGTAGACGTTCATATAAGAAGCCAATATCTCGAAGAACATTTTTCTATGATGAGATGTTGATTTAATTAGCCTGATAATATGAATTATAATTTGTTAATTCGTCGTCCTCATAGGCTTGATTGTACATGCTTTGTATCTAACCTTTTTTTTTTCAAACAGAAGACTTAAATACAACTTCTCATTTCATTACTATCAGAGTCCTGATTTCACGAAATCTTGAGAATTTCACAATTAAAGGAGATACAAACGATTAATTTGGCAACTAATTAATGCAAGAGTTTAACGTTTAATTACTTTCATTTTCACATTGTGAATAGATATAAGTTGGTAGTTGCTTGTAGTTATTCTCAGTGTTTCAGTTGCTGTGCTATTAATGAATCAAGCCAGAGAAACAATGATTTGAACCTGTTTAGATTTTGATTGAGTTTTCAATGGAGCCTCAAATTAATTGTTGTTTGTAATAACAATAACTTTTAGTGCTTATTTTGAACACAGATCAACCATGCTATACGAGGGACTACATGTAAAGTTAGGACTAGCCTATATAGTTAAAATAATCCAACATTAAAACACGTTGATTAAAATAAATAAATGAATCATGATACATAAAATAAAAAGACGGAAAAACTCTATTAGAGGCATAATTGTTTGGGAGAATTAATTAGAAATCCTTGTAAATTTCAAAACATCCCAATCAGTCCCTCTGACATTTGAATTTCCCCTTCAGACCTTCCTTTTTAAGTTATCTTCCCTTTCAGTCCCTTCATCCAACTCCGTCAGTAGCATTTTTGCATAATACCAACTTTGCCCTTGGCTTTGGTGGGAAAAAGCCCGCCCTATCTTGTCACAATTTGAAAAAATGTACGGTTTAAAAGGAAAAATCAGACTTTTCAGACAGCTTTTCACTTTGTAGTGTAAGTGGAAACATAAAATGCTAAACTAAAACTCTAAAATCTAAACTGAAACATAAAATACTAAACAGAAACTCTAAAATACTAAACAGAAACTTTAAAATCTAAGCGGAAACATACAATATTAAACAGAAACAACCAATAGTACACAGAAACTCTGAAATATAAACGGAAACATACTATACTAAACAGAAACTCTCCAAATACTAAATGAGAACTCTCCAATGTAAGTGGAAACTTAAAATACTAAATTTGAACTTTAAATCTAAGCAGAAACATAAAATACTAAATGGAAACTCTAAAATCTAAGCGAAAACATACAATACCAAACGGGAACTCTCCAGTGTAAGTGGAAATGTAAAATACTAAACGGGAACTCTTATTTAGTGTTGAATGTTTTGACTTATATTAGAAAGTTCTCTTTTAATATTGTATTTTTCCGCTTATACTGGAGAGTTTTTACTTACTTTTGGTTTTTCTGTTTAGTATTGTATGTTTCCACTTAGATTTTAGAGTTTCCATTTAGTATTATATGTTTCGGCTTAAATTTTAGAGTTTCTGTTTAGATTTTGTATGTTTCCGCTTAAATTTTAGAGTTTCCGTTTAGATTTTGTATGTTTCCGCTTAAATTTTGGAGAGTTCCCATTTAGTATTGTTTGTTTCCCTTACATGAGAGTTCCCGTTTAGTATTGTATGTTTCTGTTTACATTTTAGAGTTTGTATTTAATATTGTATGTTTCCGCTTAGATTTTAGAGTTTTTGCTTACTATTGGTTGTTTCCGTTTAGTAAGCATAAACTCTAAAATCTAAGCATGAACATACAATACTAAACAAAAACAACCAATAGTAAGCAAAAACATACAAAATCTAAACAAAAATTCTAAAATTTAAGCGAAAACATACAATACTAAATAGAAAAAACCAATAGTAAGCGGAAACTCTAAAATTTAAGCGGAAACATACAAAATCTAAACGGAAACACTAAAATCTAAGCTGAAACATAAAATACTAAACGAAAACTCTAAAAATCTAAGCAGAAACATACAAAATCTAAACGGAAACTCTAAAATCTAAGCTGAAACATAAAATACTAAACGAAAACTCTAAAATGTAAGCGGAAACATACAAAATCTAAATGGAAACTCTAAAATCTAAATGGAAACATACAAAATCTAAACGGAAACTCTAAAATCTAAGTGGAAACATACAAAATCTGAATGGAAACTCTAAAATCTAAGAGGAAACATGCAATACTAAATAGAAAAAACCAATAGTAAGCGAAAACTCTCTAGTGTAAGCGGAAATATACAATAATAAATGAGAACTTTCCATTGTAAGTCGAAACATATGCCACTAAATGAGAGTTCCCGTTTAGTATTGTATATTTTCACTTATACTAGAGAGTTCCGGTTTAATATTGCATCTTTCATATTACATTAGAGAGTTCTCGTTTGATATTGTATGTTTCCGTATACAATTGAGAGTTTCAGCTTAGTATTGGTTGTTTCCGCTTAGATTTTAGAGTTTCTTTTTATTATTTTACGTTTCTGCTTAGATTTTAGAGTTCCAATTTAGTTTTGGAGAGTTTCCGCTTACATCGTTGGGTTTTCACTTAGCAACCAGTGTTTCTCTTGTTGCTATTATGGAATTAATTGTAATAAATGCATTCACATTTACTATTTTTATTAAAGAATAAAAGACAACCACCTACAATAAATGCATTCACATCATTATCTCAGAAAACGCATCAGTCCATCATCTGCAACTATTGTTAGTGAGTGGAGGGGCATAACCGTCACTTTAAATAGCTTTTAACGATGTCATTCCACGTGGGGACCCAGATGGAAGTAAACCTAAAAAGAATGGATGCTTTGTTCATTTCCAAAATAACAGGGTTTGTTTGTGAATACATGAATTTCAGAGGGGTGTTTTGTTCATTTACAGTAATTGTTTTTATAATAAATAAATAAATAAATAAATAAATAAATAAATAAATAAATAAATAATGTAACATAAGCTATAAATATAATAAAACATAATATGTTTTTAGATAAAATGGATAACTACTAAAATATATATTAATCTTACTAAGAACAATTATTAAAAAAAAATATATAATTATTAAATTTAATAAAAACAAGGGAAAATTAATTATAAGTCCCTGTACGTTTGCAAACATCCCGATCAGTCCCTCTGACATTTGAATATCCCTGTTCATCCTTCCTTTTTAAATTACCTTCCTTTTCAGTCCCTCCGTCCAACTCCGTCAATAGCTTTTTTACATAATACCAACTTCGCCCCTTGGTTTTGGTGGGAAAGGTCCCGCCCTGTATTGTCATCATTTTTGAAATTGTTCAGCCAAAAGGGAAAAGCAGGCTTTTCAGCCAGCTTTTCTCTTATAATGCGTGCTTCTGTTAAGGAGGGTTCTATCCTTCGTCTTCTTCCCCGTCGTCTGCCAGAGTTTCTCTCTCTCCCACCAGTGTTCGAGCGGGTGTACTTATTCATATTGAAGGCTGTGGTGAGAGGATGTTTTTTTCTTTTTCATTTTTGTTAGCGCCGAAGGTATGAATATTTGTGTGTCTGTAATGCATGGCAGTTTGAGGGTTTCGTGCATCGCGACTCAATGGACACCTATTGCGCAATAGCCAGATACAAGGGCGAGGGTCGAGTGCTGCAGTTCACTTTGTTAAGTTCATGGGAGTCGGTGCTGCAGGAGATATGTGAAAGATGGAGCCTCGAAATCGAGAGTGTTCGTGTGAAGTTTGTCACCCCGAATGCACATCGCACGGTCTGCCCCATAGAATGCGAGATTGATTTTAAGCGAATGTGTCGCGTTCACCATATGTTCAATTGCCATGCAGTCGATCTTATAGTCACATCAACCGACGATGACGATGCCGTCGAAGATGCCCCGGGCTCCTCCTTACTTTCGTAAACACTGCACCTTTTTTTGTGCATTCAAATGAAGCGATTACGTGCTACTTCCGCGGAGTGTTTGGAGTTTCCATTTAGCATGTGTAGTTATCGTTTATATTTGTGCGTTTATGTTTACCTTTTGGCGATTCTGTTTACTTTTAGGAGTTCCTGTTTATTGTTTGGAGTTTTTGTTTACTATTATCCGTTTACGTTTACTTTTAGAAGTTTCTGTTTACTTCCGGAAGTTCCGGTTTATTTTTTGGAGTTCTTGTTTACCATTGTAAGTTTCCGTTTACGTTTGGGCGTTCTCGTTTACTATTACGTTTGCATTTGGGATTCTCCATTAACCCGTCGCCGTTTACGTTATCCTTGTGTGCACCAGGAGCAGGGATTCAATTTCGGAAAGCCTACCGGTTAGCCGGCACATAATGTCGTCCCAACCGAATGCGTCGGGTGCCCTATCTATGGCTGAAGACCAACCTGCTGGTGTACGTCTCGAAGTCGGGCAACGATTTTGCGATGGTGATCATTTCAAAGACACGCTGCGAAGTGTCGCCATAAACCGGAACTTTAACTTCATCTTCGTCAAGAACGATAAGTAGAGGGTAACTGTCCAATGTGCATCCGCTGGTTGCCAATGGCGTGTCCACGCATCGAAGTTTGGGAACCAAGAGACGTTTATGATCAAGACAATGTGCTCAGCACATACATGCGGCGGAGGTATCGGCACCACCTCTCACCCGAAAGCTTCGAAAAAATGGGTAAGCGCGCAGGTCATGCAGAGGCTGAAGGATCGCCCTCTCTACAGGGCCGTCGATATTCAACGTGATATAATGCGCAAGCATGGCGCTCACTTGTCTTACAAGCAAGCTTGGTTGGGGAAAGAGGTCGCCCGGGGTGTTCTCCACGGTAGTGAAGTCGCGAGCTACGACCTCCTCAGATGGTATGCCAGGAAAGTTTTAGAGACGAATCCTGGGAGCGTGGTTATAGTGGACCATGAGGGCGATCGTTTTACACGGGCCTTTTTTGCATTTAACGCGTGCATTGTGGGTTTCCAGAGTGGTTGCAGGCCCTTGCTCTTCATCGACGGGACGCACTTGCTAGGGAAATACGGAGGCACCTTGCTTGGTGCAACGGGGAAGGATGCCAACGACGGTTTCTTTCACGTTGCATTCGCCATTGTTGACAACGAGACGGATGCGAACTGGACTTGGTTTCTTTCCAAGCTTGGTGATGTGTTGTATGGGGGCGATCACTACACGAAGATCATAACATTTATTTCAGATATGTCGAAGGGTCTCATTAACGCAGTCGGTAAGGTTTTCCCCTCATCCCCGCACGCGTACTGCCTCAGGCACCTGGAGGCAAATTTTATGAAGGCAAACGTCGGCATCGGGAAGGCATTAAAAGAGTTATGCTGGTCCATTATTGTTAGGATTGCATTTGCGTGCACGGAGAGGGAGTTCAATGACGCGATGGACGACCTTCTCAACGCATCCCCACATACTCATCTGTGGCTAATCCAGAAATCCGACATCACGCATTGGGCGAATTACATGTTCAAGGGCGAAAGATGGGGGGAGATGTATTCAAACGTCGCAGAATCGTTCAATGCATGGATTAAGGAGGCAAGACATCTTCCTGTGACGAATATGGTTGATTCCATCCGGTAATAATTCGTCTAGTGGTCGACATACATCTAGATCCCTCCGTTCGGTTTACTTGTTAGCGTTTCCGTTTACTTCCACTGGCTCTCGCTTAGTTCTCCTATTTCCAGTTTACTTCTGTGAGTTTCGGTTTAGTTTGTCGGCTTTCCACGTAGTTGTTGTTGTTTCCGTTTACGTTTACGGGTTTTCGTTTAGATGGCCAATTTCCCATTTACTTATGTGAGACAAGGTTTACTTTTTCTAGTTTCCGTTTACATATCCTTGTTCCCATTTACGTGTGTGGGTTTCCGTTTACTTTTTGACGTTCCCGTTTACGTTTTTGACTTTTAGATTTTTCATTGCTTTTGTTATTATTCTTGTTTACCTTTCGTCCAGGACGTCCGGTTGACTGACTACCCTCTTACACCAGCTTCAAGCTCATGAACATGCTGTGTAATCGGCGTGAACAATCTCGGCGGTGGGAGACCTATCTGTGCCCTGACATACACAGCAAGATCGAAGAAGTGGTGGAACAAAGTCGTACACTACTTGTTGGGAGATCAACAGGCGACTGCTTCGAAGTAGTCGAACGGAATAGCTTCTCCGTCAACCTGTCCGCAAGGACGTGCTCGTGCCGACGGTGGCAGATATATGGGATCCCGTGTAAGCACGCCTGCGCGGCTATAATGCAAACCGATGCAAACGTCCACAGATATGTTGACAGTTACTTCACCGCTGACACGTACCGTACGTCTTACTCGGAAGCAATTTTCCCTGTCCCCGACAATGACAGACCAACAGATGACTCTCGTCCGTTGGCCATCCGGCCACCACTCACGAAGAGGCAACCAGGGCGCCCAAAAAGGAAAAGAATCGAATCCCAACACACTTCAGTACGTGAGTTCAAGTGCAGCAGGTGTAGCGAGGTTGGTCACAATCGGTGGTCGTGCAGCGCACCCATCGCGGATTGAGACCCCCCCTACATAATCGACACTTGGATGTAATCAGAAAAGACGAGCTGCAAACGGAAACTCATGAATATAAACCGAGACCCTTTGATGTAAAAGAAAACACTGAAATGTAAATGGAAACCTTTTGATGTAGACACTCAAATGTAACCCGGAACTCTTCGATGTAAACGGAAACCCTGGATTGTAAACAGAAACGACATTGTGTAAAGGAGAACACTGGGATACAAACGGAAAGTGAGATTTTTTCAGAGGTTTTTTCTCCTCTCATTAACTCCAATGAGTGTTAAGAAACTCAAGTGAGCTTTTTTACCAACCCTTGTCAACTTCAATGAATATCAAGAGATTTCAATATGAGCTATAGAGAATGTACAGGAGGGAATTTTTTTTATCAATTTTCATCAACTACAATGAGTGTCAAGAAACCTCAAAGTGTCGAGAAACCTTTTGATGTAGACACGGAAATGTAACCCGGAACTCTTCGATTTAAACGGAAACCCTGGATTGTAAACAGAAACGACATTGTGTAAAGGAGAACACTGGGATACAAACGGAAAGTACCGTTACGAAACAGAAAGTAAACGGATACACTGAAATGTAAACGGAGACGCTGAAATGTAAACCGAAACTCTACGATGTAAACCGAAACCCTGTATTGTAAATAGAAACGGCACTGTGTAAAGGAAAACACTGGGATGTAATTGAAAATATATTTACATTCGCAAAGGAGTGTATGTAAAGCAAATAAACACACTTGTATGAACGAATATCAATTACATCATCTCTGTTCGCCATCTTCTTTTCCCCTTGCGATGTCGTCCATGACGATACGGGCTGCTTACTGCAGACGCAGAAGTGGCACGTCGGAGTGAGGCAGACTAAGACTCTCCCCGTTGAAGAGTTGTTCGATGAACCGTATTGTGTAAAGGCAGCATTCCACGCTGTCGGATTTCTGCCGTGGGCAATCGCGGACGTGCACAAGAGGGTAACTCGCCGTCCCGGTGTCGCCTACCTCAACATCCAGACAGCGGTCGAATAGTTCCCTCTGTTCGTGGCGCGTAAAAACGTGTGAGTGTCGTCGTCCGACGTTTTTTAAAAAAAAGGAAACAAATACAGACAAGAGAAGGAGACGTAAGACCCTACCATGGCCTTCGCGTCGGCGTCGTATGTGCGGCTCTGCGCAGAGGTGTAGTGCAGATATTGCTTCACCTCTTTGTCGAGTACAATGAGGTGGAAATGTGTGTTGAATATTATGGGGAGCAGAATAATTTCCACCTCGTTGAAATTTGCGGTGCCCGCCTCGACCAACGTAAGCGCCACCTCGGCACTATGTTCCGTCTGTGACATGAGAAGCGCTAGCGGTCGGGTGACAGCACCTCGTCTTTTGTAGGGGGAGGGCGTTCGCTTGCATGATTCCATGATCATGACACACCAAACGTCCAGCACATCATCAAGCACGACGACCCCCCTCCACCAAGGTGTACAAGTGGTCTCTGGTCGTGAAGGAGATGTCGTTCTTCCAGACGATGGTCCTAAACGCGGCATCGCGAGTATTAGAGGGCAACACTAAAAAGTAAACGGGAAGGAGAAAAGGTAAACAGAAACGCATGTAATGTAAACGAAAACGCACAAAATGTAAACGACACGTCCGTATTCTAAACGGTAAAACTAAAACGTAAATGAAAACGGCAAAACCTAAACGGAAACATATATAATCTAAACCGGAACCTAGAAACATAAACGGAAACATGTAAACAATACACGGAAACTATACACGGTAAAGGAAAACATCTGAAAGTAAGCTGGGAACAATATATTATATAAACCACAACGCATAGAAGGAAACGAAAACGCATTGCCCTCACCTGTCAATTACACAATTGAGGTACATTCTCATTGCCGCCTGCTCCACCTGACTCAGGCGATGAAATGCAGTCGGCCGTTTATTTTTGGGGAGAAAGGCAGTCTTGACGGAGTCTGACCCTTGTTTCTCAATGACTGCCACTGTGTCAACGTCGACAATAAGCTGACACGATTTCTTGCTGGGAGTGTCTTCCTCAGCCGCTGGGGGGGATGTTGTGGACCTTCTTCCACAATGGTGCCCGCACTGACGTCTGCGCGCCGTCGGGGGCCGCGGTGGGGCTGTCTCTTCCAATGGGGCGAGCTGCGGTGAAGAAACCTCTTCCGCCTCAGAGGGCTGCGGTGGAGCCGCCTCTACCGCAGTGGGGAGATCAGCTGGGGGTTCCTCTGTGGCGGTGGCCGCACCTTCGTCAGGGGCGGTTGACCGCCGTTGAGCCTTCTCTTCCGCCGTGGGGGGTGGGGTTGGAGCCTGCGCGGCAACGGTGGACGGACTCGCATTTTCTTCGTCCATGCCGTCCACAGAGGAGGATGGGCTCTCGGCGTTGTCGGATGCCACCGCCAGTCTCTCAACATCTAAGGCCGGGATAACGATCTTACCTTTCATATCGGTCAAAGACGCTATGATGCTGTCGACGTCAATCGCATCGGAGCCATCATTGCCGGATGAGGTCACGGATGGACTTCGTCTGAAGTCCAGCTTCGGTCCGCCCTTACGGCCGAGTCTCTTCGTCCTCGGGCCGGTGGGCACGAAAGAGGTCGTCTTCTGGCTTGCAACAGTTATGGCGCTCTCCGGGACGCCAACGGGCTGCTGTTCTCCTCGCCGGGAGACACGCCTAGAAACGCGTCGAGTGGCGACCTTCTTTGCCGGGTGTGCGATTACCGGAGATGACATCGAACCGGACTCCGGTGTGGGATCTCCCGAAGATGGTGCAACGATGCCAAGGCGTCCTTCGATCACATCCACCCGGGAAGCCAGACGCTGAACGTCCCGCGACAATGTCTCAATGGCCCGCTGTAGCCGGGTGGCTACATCGTCTTCAATTGCCACCGAGGGGGACACCCATTCCACGCGACGAACACGAGTGCGACGGGAGGAGCTACTACGTCGATCCGGTGACCGACCACGTTTTGTTGGACGCACCACCGGTGGCTCGGCTGGCACCAAAGCCAACGTTTGTTGTCCGGGATCGTCGACGGTTAGCTCGGAAAACTGTCAACAAGACAGTAGAAAATTCAGAAAGATAAATGGGAACATAAAAGATAAACAGGAACAATAAAATCATACACGGGAACGTCTGATCGTAAACAACAACGCTTAAAAAGTAAACGGGAACTCTAAAATCTAAATGGAAACCCACAAAACGTAAACAATAACTTCGGCTTCTAATCATGAACTTTATCAGGTAAACGGGAACCTAGAATCCTAGACGCGAACCTGTGAAAGTAAACAGAAACTCTATAACCTAAACGGAAACCTTGAAATATAAAGGAAATCTCGCGATTATAAATGAGAACTTGGAAAACATAAATGGGAACGTCGGAGGCTAAACGGGAACATTTGAAAGTAAACGGAAACAGAGACTTCATACCTCTTTCTCATCGATGGATGAGAGTAACTTTCCCAGCGACGCTTGTTTCCTAAAACTTCCCTCCCCGTAACACAAAATCCGGGGAGTCTTCCCAACCCGGGCCCTCTGCCCTGTTCCAGTGACCTCGTAGAACCAGAGGATGAGGGTGATGGTGCACCCGCGCATGTATCCCGTTTCAATATGCTCCCCCCTAGCTCTTGACTGCACGCGGGCGGCCGTCTTGGGGAGGTCTTCCATGATCCACCTGTGAGTGGCCTCCGCCCACGCGTACCTGTGTAGCGAGGAGAGGTTGGAAGCATAGTCGACCAGCCATGGCGGGACTGAGATGGTGGTGTTCGGGAACAACACCGTCCCCATGAGGTAGACCACCAGCAGCTTCACAAAGTTGACCTCCTCCCCCTTTGTCCGGACCATTCTCAGAAGAGACGCCTTCATAGCATCTCGGGTCCTTTCGAAGCCCTTGGACATGCATTTCTCTTCGAAATCAGACGGTGTTCTGTTTTTCTTGAACCGCACCAGATCCCCGTCTGCCCGGAGTCCCATGATAATGGCAACATCTTCCGGTCGGAAGCTCACCAGGCTCACCCCTATTCTGAACATTTTCGTCACGTGGTCGTATCGCTGCAATATGGCATCAAGCAACCCCCTCTCCTGCAGCAACGCCTCCACCTCCATGAGATGGCCGAATGGTGTCCTCCTCACCATCTCCAGCTGCCGTCGTGACATGCGCTGCCTCAGTTGGGCCAGAGTATCCACGACGGGCGCAAGGTAGCATCTGCCGTTCACTGGGTTGGACGCCATATCTGCGTTACATACAACAGCGCTCAGCCAAAAATGCCTGAAATCTAAAGAGAAACCTTAAAATGTAAACGAAAACTCCGCAATATAAACAGCAACGTCCCATAAACGGCAACCGCTCCTCCAACACTGAACCACCGTTACAAAGCACAAAACCCTCAACTACAACCGACGGGAAGGGAATAAAACCATACTAATCTTACCAGAGAATAGTGTGTCGGGATTAACTGCAATCGGATGTTCGTTGCGCCGCCGGTCTGGGAGCTACAGGGTTCGTTCTATCTGTCGCTTTGGTATGAGAGAAGGTGAAAAGAAGCCAAACAGAACATCATAAACCCTGGAATGTCTCGGAACACGCACCGCCGTCCTCGCGCCCATAATCGCGTTAATGTAGGGGTATAACCGTCACTCCATTGAAGCTTTAACGGCGTTATCCCATGCAGGGACCAGGATGGAAATCATCCCAAAAAGGAGGGATGTTTTGTTCATACTGAAAAGTGCAGGGTTGGTCTGTGAATATATGAAATTTAGAGGGACTTTTTGTTCATTATATACAGTATACAAACAATGAAAAACTCTATATATCGTTGGACAATGATACAGTATACCCACCCAACTCATAAAACCGTATATGCCCCTTCTCTCCCCCAAGACATATAAATTTTAATTTTTAATATATAACATACGTAATATGTTGTATTCTTTCTCATAATAACATTTTTATTTTTTGTTATAATTGTGTTTATTGTTATACTGTATATATACATATAGATATATAATTTTTTATTGTTTTTATTTATTTTATACATATATAGATATAGTATGATTTTGTGAAATTTATTTTTATTTTTGTTGTTAGTTTTTATTTATTTTGTGTTTTTTATTGTCGTTATATCAAATATATATGTTTGATTATGCTTTAATTTGTTTTGGCTTTGTTTTTTATTATTTGTATATTATATCATTAAAAAATTATAAGAGTGATTACTTTTTACTTTTATTTTTGTTTTTTAATAACTCATGATATAATATAATATATATAAATCATAAAAAACACAAAAATTAAAATATTAAAATAAAAACAATTGATCTATTTATTTGTTCGAAAACAATAAAATCATACAAAAAGCAAAAATAAAACACACACAATCCTCTCTAGCTATATATCTATATATATGTATATAGAAATATTTAAGAAAACACAAAGAAAAACAATTAAAAAACAATAAAATATATATAAAAAAAACAAACAAACAGACAACAATACATTGAAACAAACACACAAACAATATAGATGCATGTGTATATATGTGCAGCAAAAACATTTAAAAGACAATTAAGACGAAATTAAAAACAAAAACAATAAAAATAAATTGTGGAAAGTTATATCTATATCTATGGGGGTGTTTGGATGGGCTTTTTTTAAGCCCAGAAGTGCTTTTTTATAAGTTAAGCACTTCTGGGTTTTAAAAACATGTTTGTTTGGGCTTTTAGACAAAAGCAGAAGCTGTGAAAAAGCTGAAAAACAGCTTTTTTCAAAAGCTGCCTCAGGGGTGCTTATCAGAAAAGCACTTCTGAGAAGCTGTTTTTGGGGTCACCAAATTACCTAAACACCCCTCACAAATAACTCATTTCCATCAAATTCAGCCCCACAAATCCTGATTTCCATAAATGAAGATAGATCAAACGTGAGGAAAGGCCAGCGATAGAGAGATCAAACGTGAGGAAAGGCCGGGTCTCTGCTCCTTATCGAGCTCCACCTCCGAGAACCCTCGCACCAGATCGGCGACGAGCCTCTTTGGTCTTGGCAGGTGTGATTGATTCTCTTTGTTCTATCTCTTGATTTCTCGCTTGATTTCTCTATACTTTCAAGCAGCTTCTTCTATGATGATCCAAGTTTTGGTTTCTCTCTTAATTTCACTATGTGGTTTCTGCTCGTTTTGCGCCTCTTCTTGATCCCTAAAATTTGAGTTTGAATGAGTTTGATTGGAGAAGTTAGAGAAATATGATTGGAATTTTGTGACTGGATTTCTTTATGAACAGAAAATAATAGAAAGTGAAAGCTGGCCACAGGATCATTGCCCTAATGTACTTAAAAATTCCATTCATGAAGAGTTTATGGACTGCAAAACAAATTTTGTAAGCTCCTGAACTTTGAATTTTGGGTGGATTTTGTAACTGGATTCTGTAAGCTGGCCACAGGATCATTGCCCTATTTACATTGTCTCAATAAAATGGCAGTAATCACAAGGAATTTTGAAGAAAAGTCACTTAAAAGGAGTATGGAGAGGCTGATAGTGGAGAAGCATTTTGCCCAAAAGTGTGAAGAAAGATGAACTTGAAAATGAAAAGCTAGTGTTGACTCAAGTATGTGTCTATGTTTGCACCCAATAACCCCATTTTGTTGAGGATTGTAGGTGTAAGAATGTTGTCAGTTGCGCCTTGTTTAACAAAAAATTGCTTAAAAAAAACTCCCCTCCATTGTCAACCCAAATATTTGCTATGATAGTATTTGGGAAAAAAAAAAAGGAAAAAGCATGTTTGCAATAATTTTGGAAGCTTTATGAACATGTAAATCAGACATTGAAATCTATTTCTGAATGTGGTTGTATTGTGAAGGAGTGTTATATATTATGGCATCAAAACTACCTCCCAGAAGAATTGTGCAACAGACAAATGTGGGTGATGTGAATGTGGTTCCAAGTGACAACAATATTAAAGCTAGATGGGATGACACAAACACTGAATTGTTCTTAAATATATGTGTCGAAGAGGTTCAGATTGGTAATAGGCCACACTCGCACTTTACGAAAGAAGGTTGGAAAGATGTATTATCAAAGTTTGCTACAAGAGCAGGGATATGTTATAGTCACAAGCAACTGAAAAACAGATGGGACTCGCTCAAGAAAGAGTTCGGCATATGGGCAAAGTTAGTAGAGCACCAAACAGGGCTTGGTTGGGACCCTGTTAGAAGGACAGTTCTAGCAAGTGATGATTGGTGGGAGAGAAGAGGACAAGTAAGGCTACGATTTTTTTTTTCAAATAATGTAGTCATTTATTTGTTACATAAATTTTTTATTTCACAAAATTGTTACGCAGTGTGTCCTTTTTTAATTAACTGTAACAGGAAAACCCAGAATATCTGAAATGGAGAAACGAGGGTCCAAAATTCTTAGACATGATGGAGATATGCTTTAAAGATATCGTGGCGACAGGCTATATGGCAATGGTACCATATGTAGAACCATCATCAGAGAATGAGGTTTCAAATGATAACAACAATGATAATACGAATCACGTAGACGTGGATCTCGATAACCTTGACGATGTTGGTGAGAGTCCTCAACAATACAATGACACTCCACGGGGAGAGACTAGTACAACCCAAGGCAGAAAGCGGCAAAAAACATCACACAGAGAAAAGAAGAAAAGTGCAAATGATAAATTACAAGAATCATTTGATCGCCTGCTTTCTGGGATGGATAGCATGTCACATGCAAGTAGTGAAAGAGTTGAGAAAGATAGTCGTTGCAGTATAACGAAATGTGTGGATTTGTTAGACATAGTGCCGGGCATGGAACGAGGAAGTCCACATTACTTTCTCATGGTCAGGTTGTTTGCCAAGAAATGCTATAAGGAGACTTTTGTGGCATTAGTGGAAAAAGATCCAACGCTTGCTACTGGTTGGTGTCACACTTTCAACATGGACGACCTCACTCGACTTTGAGTTGTACTTTTTTTTTTGGATGATTGAATAAACTCTGTTATGTTTTTACTTATACCATAGACATGTTTGTAATGTTTGAGTTTTGTACTAAACTACTTTTCATGCATTTGGTTTGTGTTAAACTTATGTATAGTACATTGTCTTGTTTATTCATGCACGACTTATTTTAAGAATTTTTTTTGTCATGTTGTAATGGAGCATTAAACATTTGTTATGGTTTATGTAGGGCGTAAAGTCGAAATGAATTTATCGTCCGATTCAGATACAGAATCAAATGAACCACTGTCTGATTTAGAAGAAGAAGCTAGCAATGATGAGGTGCATATAGATGAGTACATTGGAAGGATGTATGCATGTGTTGCTGTTGTACAGTACCAGTATATGAAGTCAATGTTGAAATGAGAGAAGAGGACATCTGTGTTAACGGGTCACGGGTGGGTTCATGAAATACTGAACGGATCAGATACTCGTTTCTTTGAGCAAGTCCGAATGAACAAGACTGTCTTCAGAAGATTGGTGGACGAACTTACTCAAAAGTACAGATTACAGCATACGCAAAATGTAATTGTAGAGGAATCAGTGGTTATGTTTCTATATATACTCGGACAAGGGGCAACTTATAGGAATGTGGAAGAAAGATTTCAACATTCTGGGGAAACAGTGCACAGGCAGTTTCATCGAGTGTTAAAAGCTGTCCGCAATCTTGGAAATGATATTATTCGACCAGTAGATGAAAATTTCAGACATGTGGATGATTACATACATGGCGATGCTCGATATTGGCCTCACTTCAAAGATTGCATCTGCGCAATAGATGGAACACATGTGGCCGTTATAGTCCCCACTGATAGCCAAGTTCCATTCATGAATATAAAAGGGTACACATCAACAAATATTCTAGCCACATGTGACTTCAATATGTGTTTCACATTTGCGTTAATTGGCTGGGAGGGATCCGCGCATGACACGCGTATATTAATGAAGGCTTTGAGAAATCCAGCCTTGAAATTTCCTCAACCACCAGAAGGTTAGAAGTTGGATGAAATTAATTTTAATTATGTTTGTATATATGTTCATATTTTCATTACGTATGGTGTTTTACTTTTGCAGGGAAATACTACCTTGTGGATTCTGGGTATCCGACAATGAAAGAATTTTTGGGACCATACAAGAGTGCGAGGTATCACATTCCACAATTTAAAATGTCTCGTGCATTTAGGTCTCCGAATGAAATATTCAACTATCATCACTCGAGTTTGAGAAGTGTTATAGAAAGAACATTTGGAGTTTGCAAAGCAAGATGGAGGATACTACAAAATATGACGAAGTATATATTGAAGGTTCAATTCCAAATTATATGGTCATGTTTTGCGCTCCATAATTTTATTCGTAGAATGGGTGGTAATGATTTGGAGGTTCTTGAGAGTCTCGAAGATATCAACCGAATTCAAGAAGGAGAATGTGGCTTTGAAGGTGATGATAGTGGAAGTTCATCTTTTTGGCAACAACCTAGCAATGAAGGCACTCAACAAATGATCACAATTAGGAACAATATTCGGGATGAACTCTCCAGACGCTACTCCACGTAATATTGCAGTATTTATAACTCATAGCTATGGTTGTTGTATTGTATGAAAAAGCAAACAATGTTGGTTGTAATTTAAATATTGTAAGCATGATGATGTTGTAGTATTATAATTTAATGTTGTATTTTTTTTCACAATCGATTTCATAGACCTGATGCTCTGGTTTAGATAATTCACAATCGACTTCGTAAACCTATTATAATTACTAGTACAGTTATTGTTATAATATTAATATCATAATTATGTTTGTATTTATATTTGTAATCGTTAATAAGTTAATGACAATGATAATAACAATTATCACGTAATTTCTATTATAATTTTAAATATTATTATTATTAGTATTGTTATTATTATTATAATTATCACGTAATTACTATTATAATTGTAATAATAATTATTATTATTGCTACGTAATTAATATTAATATTGTACTAATAATTATAATTGCCATTATATTTCCAAATGTTAATAACTTAATAACAACAATGATAATAATTATTACGTGATTGCTATTATAGTTATAGTAATAATTATTATTTTGTAGTTAATATTATAATTATAATTGTAATTGTAATTATAATTATATTTCTAAATATCAATAACTTAATGACAACAATGATACTAATTATTATAATTATAGTAGTTATTATTATTTTATAGTTAATATTATAATTATAGTTGTAATTGTAATCATATTTCTAAATATCAATAACTTAATGACAACAATGATAATAATTATTACGTGGTTGCTCTTATAATTTTAATAATTTTTATTATTTTATAGTTGATATTAATATGTATATTTGTAATTATATTTGTAATTATATTTGTAAACATTAATAAGTTAAGGACAATGATAATAATAATAATTTTCTGATTATTATTATAATGATAATAATAATAATAACTACTACGTAATTAATATTAATATCATAATTATAGTTATAATTGTAATTATAATTACAATCATTATTATTATCATAACATTTGTTATTATCATTATTAATATGAATATATAATAGTAATTAAATGTAAAGACAATGAATTCCCATTTTAGTAATTTGCCACCTTCAAAAGTGCTTTTACAATTCCACATCCAAACAAATGCATACATATAAAAGCACTTCTGCATTAACTTAGCCAAACATAAAATATAGAAAAGCACTTGACTTACTTTGAAAAGCATTTTTAAAAAAAGTGTTTCCCCAAAACTTAAAAAAAGCACTTTTTTTTAAAAGCCCATCCAAACAAACCCTATATCTATGAATGTATAAAAACAATAACATAATATATATATATATATATATGGATCGAGAGAGAGAGAGATAGTAAAACAATAAAAAACAATTAAGACAAAATTAATAAAAAAAATTAAAATAAAACTGTTATTATTAGCAAGATTATAATATATTAAATCTTAATTGAGAACTTTATTGTTTTCAATTTTTTTTAAACACAACTTTAAAATGTGTTTTTTCTAGCACCCAAATCAATCTGTTATCATTAGAAGGCACTCAAGAAATTCCTACTAAAATTTACAGATGTGGACACTGGACGCGACACCTCAGCGCTAATTTGGCATGAGTTTTGCTTATTTGAAAATGACAAGTCACTATAATGAAAAGGTTTTGAAAAATGATAACATGGGCGTCGTGGAGGGTGACATGGCTTCTCTAAGGGTTGATAACAATATGTGTCAGATGCTGCACTGCCAAAGGTGATCGGTTGAGACCGTAACAGCTTCCATACAAGCCAGGTCTCAAAAGCTAATTGGAGAGGGGAAAAGATGGCTTGTAAATTCAGTGCAACATTACTGTTTCTATGTCTGGGGCTGTTCTGGATTGTGGAAACTCCATTAAATTGATGATTGGATCTCTATCCTACGGACCATCTGTTAATTTTATTTGGTTAATGATAAATCTCTTGTTGATTGATTGTGATTTTCAATTAAATTGAATTTCTGCAAGTCTCTACTGATTTGTAGAGTCAGGAGTAAGATCAGATATATTGCAGATGTCTACAGCTTCCACCTCTTGATCAATTGCCATTGCTTGGGAGTCTCCATCTGAGACAAGATGTTGATGAACATTGTTTCAATAAACATAATAAGTTCTTCATAGTTGAGAATGGTTTTTTGGAAAATTTGTATTTTTCTTGCAAAGCTGAAGAAGATACACTGCCAATCCAATGGAAGAGTTGGTATGTCATGCTTCTCCCCAATGAGAGGTCATATTTTGGATACCTTTCATTCAGAGTGGTGCCAAGAACATGGAAGAAACAAGTTGATTGGCATTCCTGAAGTAATCATTGATTGTAAGTATTTTCATCCAGTTGATACCAGTGAAGCCAAGCATGCTCCTCAGCCAATCCGTAATATATTTGTGAGTCTTTACAAAATTAAACTAGTCTGTAATCTTTTTATTCATACGTAAGGTACAAATAACATCAAATGAAGCAAATATCTTATACTTCTACAACCCAATGTCCATTAAACTAGGAACTGAAATCAACAGGGTATACTGCAGTCATGTCAGGATGGAAAAGCCCGAAATTCTGCTCGGTTCCTGCAGGCTTCTGATTCTCATTGAACATAGCAAACAAGTATGTCTCAATCGATTTCCCCGGCCTCTTCGGTGTCCCGGTCTCTCCCTCCACATGAGCAATGACATTGTTGTTATATATCTTCGCATTTTCAATCGTTGCTCCATTGGCACCACCGCCAGACGGCCACCCGGTCTCTGACACAACTACTTCAAGATTTGGCTGTCCAGTCTTCTCCAGAGCTGAGTACAAGGAATCAACTATAGCATCAAACAAGTTCTTATATCCAAGTGAACCATCCTGCACAACAACACCTTGTGCCGTGAACAATGCATAGTCCAGTCTCACATTCTGCGGATCACCGGAGTACGCAAAGTATGGATAAACATTAACAAGAAGGGGAGCCTGTTTGTTTGCAAGGTATGATACGATCGGGGACATGATCGATGTAGCATTCTGCGAAAACGCGCCTTGAGACGGAGGATATGACACTCCAAGCACTTCAGTAGATACTGATGTAGTCACAGGAATATTAAGATTGGCAGCCTGTAAAGCAGAATCCAAATTCTGGATTGCTGGAAAAACATAGTTTGCTAGTGAGCCAGGAATCACTTCATTGCCTGCAGTTATGTAACTGAAGTTGAGTGACTTGGCATAAGGTACAACATTAGTTGCCACCCAGTTTGTGGCAAATGAAGGGGAGCCTGCAAGCGTTTGCAGGTCTTCATTCAGTGTGCCAAGAATTACTGCTATTCCTGAACCTTGCAGTGCTTGCAGTGCACCGGAGTCCGGGTTATAAAGCCGCAGTTTATCGATGTTCTTGGATTTATATAGTGCCACAACTTGTGCTGGTGTTGGGAGGTTGTCACCAAGCATTCCATAGTTCACTCCAATAGCTTCAGTTCCTACAAATTAACAATGAGAAGAGGCTCAGCTAAGCTCAGCAGTAATTTGACTCATTTTCAAGATTCAAAGTTTGAATCATTCATAATGTGGATCTTTGGACAAGAATTGACAATTGAAGCCAAATTTTCTTCATCCACCAATTGAGAATATAAAAAAAAAGAAAAAAAAAGAAGAAGAAGCAGCTGATGTCAGTTTCTGGCATTTTGTGATGATAGAGATTAGGCAGCTGCTAATTTGTTGATTTATTAATGAAAAAGGAAGCAGAAAGGTCTCCAACTTTAGTATAAAGAAATGAAGAACAAATATAAAAAGGGAGAAAGTGAAAGATTATAGAAAAACTGAAGAAAATAAAATGAATGGATAAGGTGATGAGTTGATTATTTGGTTAGAAACCATGAATAAGTTTGAGACCATGCATTCAAGAGGAAAAAAAGAAGCAAAGTTGGTTTTCCATCACTATGTTTATTAGCTTGACTTGGATAGCAACAACTCGCCTACTCTCCCAACCTGTCTATCTAAATTTTAGGGGATTTAAATGGATAATTAATATATTTCTTATTAAATTTTTTTTATTAGCTTATTATGTTTGGTAACATATTGATAATCTAAATCAATTAATTAAATTTTATTTAATTTGTAAAGCCACACATTTATCTTAGTCTCTTTTCTGACTAGGGAATATTACTCAAATTATTTAATATATACCTAAAAATTTTTTTAAAATTCAATCTATATCACCTTATCCTCTTTTGGTTTTAATAAAAAAAGATCAGTATCTATATAGGGTTATATTTATTTTATTTTAAAATATTTTATTTATATAATTCCTTCTTTTATATGGATATATTATGCACCAAAATAGTATTTTGGTAGGCGCTATTAAATGTTACTTTTTTATGTCACAATAAATATAGGACCATTAAATTTCTACTTACAAGAATACACACACACACACAAATAAAGTCATAAAATAATCATTTTAATTCATCCCCTAAACTCTCATCAAAGCACTGTCCTAACGCGGCAAGCACTAAACAAATCTTAAAATCAAAATATATATACCATAAATATAAATATCATGTATTTAAAAAAAAATCAGTGCAATTAATGTTTCATGTGTTAAAATCTCGGTAGCGATCACCCTACAATAAAAGAGTCAGTATATACATATTTCATTTTCCTCCTTGTTCAAAGATCAAATTTGATCTATAGCTTATCAATATCTTTTTTTTTTTAAATATGAATAAACTATTTGTATTAAAAGGAGAACCCACAAGAGATTATCAATATCTTTTAAGCTAAAAAAACCTTTAATAATCTCTGTATATATATATATATATATATTAAATAAACAGATAGAAATAAAGTCCTGGACCAAGAGCCTAACACTTTCAGAGCAAGATAATCCTCTTTATTCTTGAAGTGTTTGGCTCTATAATAATCACATAATAAAATTTTATTTCGGAACTACAATATAATACCATCAAAAAAACCAATCTCATCCTTGTTTAAAATTAAGTTACTCTTGATCTTTGTATAAAATAAACACCACCAATTGTGTAACAAGAAACACTCTTGACAAGAAAGAAGATCAAGAAGAAGAAGAAGAAAAGTACCTGGAAAAACAATGAAGGTTGATGAGAGGAGCAAGAAAGCAGCAGCTCTCCAATTCATCAAAGCCATTGGCACCAAATTCTCTTGGCCTCCTCCAACCATCAGTTTCTTTCCTCTTTGTTTGTGTCTAATGGATGGACTTATATAACCTCAGCAAACAACCAGAACAGTCCTTATTATCTTATTCAAATTTATTTATTATTGATTTAAATTATTAGTCTATCATTATCTTTATTTTATGCAGGTACAGCTAGTGTGTATTTGTGTGCATATATATATATACTCATACAATGTGAATTCCAAGCAACAAAAAGTTCAAGTCCTACAAGTAATATATTCTGGAGTCTTTGTTAGTTGAACAAGAGATAAGTAGGTGCTCTAACTGATAATTAGGCCAAATTGAACAGCAATAGTTTGAGTTGATTTGAAGTCTTTATTTCTGGTGATTGGAAACCATTTATGGTTGTAGGCTCAAACGTTGATGAAATTTTGTAGTGGTTGAGCTGCTTTAAATGGTAGATGTGAAGGCTTTTTGTTTCTAAGGGACCTGTGATTCTTTTTCAACACTTATTGTACCATGAGAAGGCCGGTGATACCTGGACTTATTTATGTCATGACAATATCAATATTTAAGGGAAACTAGCTTTATAATTATAAGACAAATCTTCAACCACTATATATATATATATATATATATATATCATACGGAGGACATGATTTTTAGACAATTCATGCAAACAAACAACATGAAAGTGGGAATCAAATTAAGCAAAACACATCCCATGAAGGAGACCTTGATCATATATTATATATTATGTCTTGAAAATTGTCTACTTGTGTGATAAAGTCATGACTGATTTCCATAAAAAAGTACACATATATTCACAATATTTGGCCAAAATCACTTACTTTAGGTAACTTGGATCTCTCATGGTGCATGTGGAGCGATGAGGATTTGAATTTTTATTAAAAAAATTAATTTATATGTGATGTTGCACTCCTAATTATGTGCGTCTGCAGAGACATTCAAGGTAATAATTCAAGCTCACAAATTTCTTGACAGATCCATTTGAAGCAACAATTCACGTTTATTAGAGCTACTAACAAACGTTTTTCACCTCTTGTCAAAAACATATAATAATAATAATAATAATAATAATAATAATATTTATTCATTCAATAAATTTATCTACAGCTATTTATTTAATACCATAATGTGTCTTTAATTAAGCAGCTGGAACAGGATCAATGGGTGATTTCTATTAAAAAAAAATCTAAAGATTTTAATCAATTTCACTAAAAAAAAAAAGGATTTCTTGAGGTAAAATTTTAACTCTCACAGTCATAAATTAAAAACATTAGAACGGTACTTTTTTAAAAATTTTGAATCATTTAAAGTTAATCAGAAATATTTTTTAAAAAAAAATCCGATATGTGTATGTAGAAAATTATGATAAAAGTTATTTTCAAAAATTATAATGGTGAGGATGAATTTGAGAAAAGTAGACATTGATTTTTTAGGAAAAATTACTCATACTGATTTATTACAAAATTAAAAATAATATATATATAAAAAAAGCTAACGTGCCTTTATTCCAACAGTATTGGTATTACTGCGAAAGCCGTGGACATAGTAATAACAAAACCTCTTCAGTTATGGATGTAGATTTATCACCCAAACCATGTGTCTAATTATAGATTTTGTATGTAACTTACAATCAAACGACCTAATGAATATATATTCTGCCATAGGGCATGCTTGAGGGTCCTTATCATTTCGATGCCCATCAACACATTCATATTAATATTTATTTGGTTCATAAAACTATCTCTTTGTTCTCCAAATAGAAAAAGATAAAAAAGTTGCCATCATTCAAGTTAAACAAGAAACCACAAATTAAGAGATGCAAACTATAAAAAAAAAAAAAAAAAAATTTCATGAAGATTAATATTGAAATCAAATCACTTTCGAAAATTTATCAAATACTTATTATAAAATTTAAAGATGTGAATGAAGATATATATATATTAATGCTAAAAAACAGCTCACGTTACATCAAAAGTTATCTCTTTGTGTTAGGTTGAACACTTTGGAAATCAAGTGCATGCATGAAATTAAACAAAATCATGTGAACGTTTTTTTTTTCTTTGATGGCGCCGTGCAATATTTAATAAATGTTTATTGAGTTCATACTCATGGCCTCCCTTCATATATCAATCATAGAATAAAAAATTAGGAGACAAATTGACCCTTAATTTGTTTTTAACAAATATCTCATATAATTAACAAATCCTGTTAAGAGTCGTATTATTTTTTACTTTAATCGGATAAGACTGAAGGAATGTGGAATGAGAATGAGAATAGAGGAACGGCAAAATGAAAAAAATAAAAATAAAAAATAAAGGGAATTGGGAAAATAATTAAAACAGTGCTTTGTTGGAGAAAATGGTGCTTGGGAAAAGAAAAACTAAAAAAGATATATAAAAAAAATTACATTTATGTTCTTTTATGAGAATGAGATAAGATAATCGATTATATTTACTAATAAATATTTAATACTTTTTAAATATTTAAAATACAATTATTTACTTTAATTTATTATAATTAAATATTTCATTAAATAATTATAGTTCAGTTATTGTAATTTTAACATCATTAATTAATTCAATTGCAAAATTTAAAATGTTTAAAATAAAAAAAACTAAAAATTAAGAAAATAATTAATATCATATTTTTTAATTATTATAATTAAATATATTAGTTAATTAATTTTTAAATTTATTAATTAATCAATAAATTAATATATTAATTTGTAATAATAAATATATGTGAACAGAGGGTATATAATATGGGTGTTATGCACCCATTCCCTTCTAATCATCTCTGATCCTCTCAATTTTGGGAGCAGTGGGAATCCCCTTGATGAAATAGTTGAGCCACCCCATCAAAACACTGGGGACTAAGAGATGGGGAATAATGATTCCCATTCCTTGGAAATCGTTACTCCGTCCAAACAGGCGATAAATACTATAAGGCTGTGGTTGATTGACAACATAAAAAATGGGTGGAAAAGAAAAAAATTTCATGAAAACGAACAAATAGACTTTTGATTGACATTATTTTTTCGCTAGAAAATCAAAAAATTTATATGAAAATTTCTGATTTTGTTGTTTGATTGCTTGTATTTTCATATAATCCTTTTTATTTTCCATGAAAAATTTTTTCTAAGGTTGAGGCTGGAAAATTTTTCCTTTGTTTTGATGGAAAATAGGGTCACGTGACAACATCCATGGAAAAATTTTCCATGGAAAATTTGATAAACAGCCTATTTAGTTAGAAAATGACTCATGAAAAATTTTTTCATAAAAAATTTGGGTAATCAAACACAGCCTAAATATATAATTTTTTAGCCTTGAGACATACAAATGTTATTATTTAGTGTTTTTTTCAACTTGTTTAATTAATGGAATTTAGGTGGAATTTGAACACCTGAGCTTCAAAGTCACATTATAAATTATGATAATTTATTGTAAATATAAATGGATATTAATGACTTAATTATTAATTATATCATCTGCTTTATAATAATTTATTGTAAAATCAATTATGATAATTTATTGTAAAATCAATAATTAATTTGGTTTAACCACACATAAAATTTTAACTAAATCCTACAGTTAACCTAATGAAAAATAATTTCCCTGACAATTTTAATTATATTTTAAATGAAACAATAAAAAAAAAAGTTATTGATTCTACTTAAATAGTCAGTACATAGATTTGTTTTTATTGTTTTTTGAAAAAAATAGAGAAATCACTTCAAATATATTAGTAGGTATAAATGGCTATAGTGAGGTGGTAAAAAATAAAAAAAATAAAAAAAAACAGATATGAGTAAAAAAAGAATGGGTGTGATTAACTACAAGCAGTGATTAGTCATAAAGGACAAAAAAAAAAAAAGAATAAGACAAAAGTGGGGAAAACATAAGGTGATGGCTTGTAATCGATTCTTTAGTCCCACATCGCAACTTTGCAGAGTTATCTAATGTGGGACTAAAGATTCTATTACATAGCACTGAACTTAGTAATATTTTTACTTTTTAGGAGACTCAACTTTGACAATCATGGTAATATTGGTCCAACTGAACTGTCTAAGATTCGCTTGGTTATAAATAAAAGTCATGGAAAATTTTGAAAAATGAGCAGATCTTCATGCAAGCTTCTGCTTCAGTTGAAATTGTGATTACTATTATTTTCAAACAGAATGCTTTACTGACATTATAAAAAAAAAAAACATTATATTTCACAAATATAATGATTATCACTTATATTAGCACCTAGTAAAAGAGCTGGGCATATCAAACCTTTATACAAATCATTATACACGAGGGTCATGAGCAATGATAGAATTTACACAAATTTTTACGGGCGTATAAATCTTTTATTTGTACCCGCTCATGAAATTGCAGATAAGTAGTCAGTTATCAGCGGTTATTTACGTTTTTGGGCAGAATTTTATAAACTTACTTTAAATTTATAAATTTTAAATATAATTAAAAATAACAATATGGTTCATCTATTTTTTATTAAAAAAATTAAGAAAAACACTCCGCAAACGATCTCCCACGGCTAGGGGTGGACATTGGCCGGGCTGGGTCGGGTCTGGGCTGGGCTAGATTCAAAAATACAGCCCATATATTTGGGCTGGGCCGTGCCATGTTCGGGCCAAATTGTCTTGATCCAAACCCGACCCATTTGATTGTCATTAGGCCAGGCCTAGCCCAACCCGACCCAAAAAATAAATAATTTTTTTATGAAATAATTGAAATAACTAAATAAAACTATTACTACAACCCCTAAAATTTTTTCAAACAATTAAAAAAAATACAACACAAGTATTATAAATGATTCAAATAAATTCTATATAAATAAGTAGTAATATTATCAACAAATATTACATCAAGTACAAATCTACCATTCATAAAAAACAAATATTAATACGTAGTACAATGATTCATTTATATATATATATATAATTACTATTATATATATATATATATATATATATATTATTTATTCGGGTCGGGCCGGGTCGGGTCTGGTTTAAATTCATCTGACCCAAACCAGCCCGAAATTCAATCGTGCCAAAACATTTGAGCCCAACCCAGCTTTTTGGGCCAACTTTATAAACCCAGGCCCTGTATTTTTTGTGCTGGGTTTGGGCCAGCCCATTGGTCGCCCGGCCCATGTCCACCCCTACCCACGGCACCAACAAGCAAGCATCAAGTTTGATTCTCCTAGATCTTAATAGTGTGTTGAAACTAGGCTGGCCCAAGGTCATGCATAAAAGAAGGCCAAACCTAGCTCTTTGTCTAACCAAACCAAACACAATTGCCAATTTAGTCTCATAAAATGTTGAGACTTTCATACTTTGCCATATGCATATATATGTGTGTGTGTGTGCATATATATATATATATATATATCTGTGTGTGTGTGTGTGTTTTTTTTATTCTTACACCTTTGAATTATCTTTTGGGCTCTTGTTGAAGCAGTTCACCCTCTACCGCACCAAAAGAGAATCCAATACTGGCTAAGCTTTGCCCTAATGATCTAAACAATGCTGACTTGGACATTGTATTATTTTTTTAATTTCATTTGATTGGTCTTAATTATGCATTATATATAACCAATATGTTCTCATAAAAATTAAAGAGCACCCTCATTAGAACCTAGAGGGATGTATAGAGTCAAAGCTACATATGATGATAGCCGTCATGTATCAATTCTATGAGCTTGGCTTCTTTTTATTCTAGGATTTTAGTGGAATGGTCTAGTACAAGTTTTGGTTGTATCTAAGTCAAATTACATGATTTATATATTATAGGTAAAGCTTTTGTTTCAATTTCTATATTTTTTTAGTATAAATATCTTGAAAAAAAATCATAGAGAATTCAATGATCATAAATTATAAAGTATATATCCAACATTGTAGATCTTTGAAATGACGTGGAAGTTTATTTGAATAAATGTTCACCATTTTTGGTTAGGGGAAAAGTCAGAGATGAAACATGTTGGTACATAGAATAACTGACATGATATATGTTTTTTTTATCTGTGTTTGAATCGGAAAAATGATTCTCATTCAATGAAAATCACACTCTCATTTGATGTATACTCTTTTTCGGAATATACAGTGGCAAGTTCATTTTAGGGGGTGTTCATTTAAGTTGAAGTGGGAGGAAGTGGGTTGATTTCCCTTCACTTCATATACTCTATTGGCATGAAGTGGCACTTCCCCCATTTCCCACTGAAATAAGCACTGAAGTGAGTGAAGTGAGCACCATATATAAAGGTGAGTTCCCCCATTTTCCCCAACCTTTTGAAACTCCCGTGAAGTGAAAAATCAACCCTCTTCCCGACCTAACAAATCTCAACTATCTCTGATCTGGTGGCTCCAACATCGCAGCAGTGACAGAAGTCCTCATATCCCAAATCGACATCTCCTCCAACTCCCTCATCATTACCTGAACCTTGTAATGAAAACTCAATCCTTCTCCGCCTTTGTTTTTTTTCCAACTTAACAAATCTCAATTATTTTTATCTGTGAAAATCTCCAGATCTGGTGGCTCCTCCATCGCAAGCGCCAACAAAAGCCCTAATATCCAAAACCGGTATCTCCTCCAACTCCATCACCCTCTCTATGAGAACTTTGGGGTTTTTTTTGTCTATTATCTCATTTTTTAATTTTATTTCTTAATACTTCCTAGATCTCGTAACAATCAAGCGGTCAATAGCGAAACCCCTCAACCAGTGAAGATTAAGAGGTATTCACTGAATTGTTGGTTTTTTTCTTTTTGGTTGATTTCTGATATTTTTATTGGATTGCTGTTTTTTTAAACTTGTACACATCATGAAAATCGAGATTATTAGGATTATCATTTTGTTTGGTCAATATTATTTGGGGATGGGATTATCATTTTGTCAGATCAATATTATTTATGGATAGGATTATCATTTTCTATTATATATTTCACACAGGTTTGCATATAGAACTTTGTAATCATTTTTTAAAATAATATGATAACTTATCCATTATTTGTTAAAAACCAATCATCATAGATCTCGGGTCAACGTTTTCTTATATATATATATATGATACAAAGGTCCCTTTTTGTCTGTTGAATCATTTTCTTATATATTTATCCACATAATATAAATCATGTGATCCCACTACGTGAAGATTAAGAAGAATTATAATAATAAAGCTGGCTTTTTAAAGAAGATTAAGAAGAATTAAGTTGATATACGACTGTTAATTTAAATCTTAATTAATTTGAGTGCATTTAGCCATTTACGGAAGACGGCATAAATATGTTTGGATATTATAAAATTATGCATCGTTTGTCTTCCACCATAAATTATACTAATTTGGTACTATGTTTAGTTTTATTGTGGATGAGTAGGAATTGAGATATTTATTATCAACAGAAATAGAAACATTGAGTTGGCTTTTCTTATGTTTCCTTTCATGTCAAAATTTTTTTTTTATTTTGTTTTGGATTTTAGTGATATGATTAACGTTTTTTATTACTTTGGATTGATGAAGTGTGTTCGCTTGATGCATTGTTCCTCGATTCAAATTACATGTACATTGTGTGAAATTTTTGGTCTTGTGGTATGATTCATGGTTTGTTTGGTTTGGGACGATTGAAGAAATTAATAAGTTGGATTAAAAAAAATCATTCCAAAATAAATAGACTACTTTGTTCTACACAAATGTATTTCCTAATCATGACTTATGATGGTTAACTACTTACATATCAGTCCATGTGTTCATGAATTAGTTGGAAACAAACTTGCTATTTATATATTATTATTATTATTATTATTATTATTATTATTATTATTATTATTATTATTATTATTATTATTATTTGTTTTGGATAAGCTTCCAAAAACATGTAACATATAGCGTGATGTACTGACGAATATTTTCTCAACCACAATAGGTCTACAATGGCTAATGATAGTTTAGATGATCTCATTCTCATCGGAACACCATTATATGCAACTATAATGTTGATCTTAGCCGTGATGTGTAACAAAGATCAACGTGAAGCCCTACCTCGAGAGCCTTATATGGTTAGGAATGTTCATCGGAGTGTGCACATGGCTCGTATATTAGATGGAGGAGTTCATAATTGTGTTGAATACTTGCGAATGAACAATGACACTTTATTTAGACTATGCATTATACTAAGAGAACGTGGTCATTTGAGAGATCTTGTCCTGTCGCGGTAGAGGAACAAGTGGAGGTATTCTTACACATAGTTGGCCATCATTCAAAGAATAGGGTAGTGAAAATTGATTTTATTCGTTTGGGTGCAACGGTGAGCCGATATTTCAATGATGTCCTCCGAGCAATTTGTACAATCGGAGATTTGTTTGTTAGGCAACCGGGGACATCGTTGCATCCGGATGTAGAATTCAACCAAAATTACTATCCTTTTTCAAGGTATTGCACATTTTCCCATCTCAATGTTAAGTTAAAAATATTATACAATTTCAAGACAATCCAATTAACTTTAAGTTTCTAAGATTGTATTGAATTCATTGATGGAACCCATATTGATGCAAGAGTTAGCTCAAATTTAATTGGTAAATTTCGGGGCCAAAGGCATCACACAAAATGTACGCATCACATGTGATTTTGATTTAAAATTTACATACCTCTTGGCCGGTTGGGAAGGTTCGGTGAATAACTATCTAGTACTGAAAAATGCATTGTCAAGACCACCACCTTACGGTCTACATATTCCCCCGGGTTTAATAATATGACAAAATTGTATTCCTTCCTTTTTATTATTATGGCGTGATTTTGTTAGTTGGGGACATGTTGTAGGATGACATTATGTTTGTTTTGTTGATGTTACACTTTGTTTTGATTGGTTTATTTATCCTTGGTGAGAATTAGACATTTAAAGATATGTGCAAGAAAAACTCACTTTTTTTCCTACCAATCATAATCTTAATCTAATATTGCTTTCCTGCATGTGTGATTATTAATTTGGTGGTGTTGAGTTGGCCATCTTTAATTGAAATATATAAAACGGAAACATTAATTTGATTAAAGATCATATAAAACGAATAATGCTTACCAAGGTTTTGAAATGCATGATGATCCATTTTCTAGGCGAAAGGTGGATGATGATAGCTAGTGGATCAGGCTAGACATTAGTTATGCCCCACATGATTATCTTATAACCTGAATCAATTTCTTCTCATTATATTGTTAGATCTTGGTGATGCAATTAAAACTAAAAAGTAGATGTTTATTAAAATGTTTGAAAAGTAGGATTTTTATTGCCTTCTTTCTTTTCCAGCTGGTGTTGTAGCACATGTTTTGGCTACAATGTTTAAAAAGTAAAACAAGTTTCTATGCCCATTGTCCTGCTTCAATCATTGCTTCATTTCTTGTCCATTTTTTTTTATTATTGTAATAAGTTATTGGTTGAATTCTTTTTTAAGAAAAATGTGCTTCAAACAAGACACTAATGTTATTGGTTGAATTCTTTATCAATATCACAATTTTAATTTTGTTTATTCATTTCTTTTTTTAGAAGTGATGCTTGAGCCATAAAATGGCTGCATAAATCTAGTATTGCGTGCATGATATTTTTGAGTTCCTGTACATGATTTTAAGCTTTTCTATATTATATAATGGTCTTGTTATGCTATAGGATGTCAAATTTTGGTAACAATGTTGATGGGGCACCAAGTGAAAAGCGAAAAAAAACTCCAAACAAAAGGTGGACAAAAGAAATGGACAATATGTTCACACCTTTGCTTGCAAACATGGCACAGACTGGTTTGAAGGTTGATAAGTCATTCAAACGGCAAGCATTTGTTGAAGCCGTAAATGTTGTGAATAACATATTCCCTGCAGCTTGTATGGATGCCGATAATGTGGAGAACCACATATACACCTTGATGAAAAAATATAAAGATATTAAAAAACCAATGAATCTCAGCGGTGTCGGGTGGAATGATTCAGAGAAGATGCTAGTTCTTGAGGATGAGACATATCGTGCATATGTGGAGGTATATGAATTAATTTATTATGTAATGTTTCACATTTGAATGGTTCTTCATTTATATGATTAATGAGTTGATTTATAATTAAATAAATTATGTTCTTACAGGGGCAACCAAAAACAAAAGAGTTCTTAAACAAACCCATACATTTCTTAGAGGAATTAAGGATAGTTCTTTGGGGATGATCATGCTACTGGTGACTATGCGCATTCAATTTATGATCAATTTTGTGGTACAAACCCCGAAGATGAAAGCTGTGCCTCCAACCAATGAACCAATGGATTGTGAAGCTTTTGAGGCAAATACTCAAACGCATGAAGCACCAAGAACAATTGGAAGTACTTGCGGCCACTAGGACTTGCCGTATAACAATGACTACGGGTGAAAGTCCCGCTATGGAGAAATTTGGTGATAAGGTGGAACTTTTAGCAAAGTCAATTGATCGAGCAAGGAAGAGAACATGGAAAAAAACGCTTTACGATGCGCTATGGGATATGGAAGGGTATGATGATGATGACATGGAGATGGCATTTGATAGATGGATCACTAACAAAAAACAAGCCAAAGCTTGTTCTACTTGAGGAAGCCATCTCTTCGCAAAAGATGGTTGGATAACTTTATTCAAGACATGAAGAATTCTAGCTCTTGATGCTAGTAACGATGTGAGTTTGTCATTAATCATTTTCATTTTTTAACTGCAACAATATTGTCTTCATAATATTAGAAACAAGAGTGTAAATTCATGTGTGTGGTGGTTTATTTTGCGAGGAAACAATTATTACTTTATTTCATTTTGCTCCATGGAGTTGAAGGGTTTGTTGTCTTGAGTTCTTACAAGAGGAATGAAAATATTATAAATTTTTAATAACAAATATTTTATATTATCGAAATAATAATAATAATAATAATAATAATAATAATAATAATAATAAAAATCACACAAATAATTGTTATTCCAACAAAATTATTACAAAATAAAAAAATTTAATAATTAGTTAATACTATTCTCATTGCCGTCACTTTCGTGAAAAAAAAACATGTTGTGGAAGTTATCCCCGAAGTGGTCTCACTTCTTGTCAAATGAACAATCGAAGTGGAGAAGTGATGAGTTCCCTAAAGTATCACTTCCTTCTAAGTGAACGCATGAACTATAAGAAGTGAAACCACTTCCACTCACTTCCAAGAAGTGCCACTTCACCCATTTCTCACTTCCCTTACTTCGGCCCAAATGAACATATCCTCGGTGTAAATGAGAGGAAGTCGGGAAGTGGGGGAAGTGTCACTTCCCTGAAGTGATAGAAAGTGGTGGAAGTCATATGACTTCCCTCACTTCTTGTGTTCATTTTGGTGTTCGTTTCGGTGTAAGTAGTATCATTTCCAAAAGGTCTTTGGAAATGGGAGAAGTGGGCTTTATAAGAAACTCATTTCTCCCCCTTCCGTGTAAAAAATATCAGCGGAAATGGGGGAAGTGGCCACTTCCCCACTTCGGAAGAAAAGAATATCGGCGGTAGAGAAAATCGAGTCCACTTTTTCTCATTTCTCTCCACCTACCCCGAAATAAACGCTCCCTAAATCAAATGAGTGAAAGATTTGAAGGAGAATGGATTCCCAAGACAATATTGGAATGATATCCCCTTTTTAAATTACTTCATAGCTCCCTGTTTTTATTTTTAAGTTAAATATTATTTTCTAATAAATGTTTATTGTAATAATTAAGTGAATACTACTATTGGAAATATTTTAGAAATAAAATAGTTTATTTATCATTAAACATAACTCACTATATAAATACATTAATTTTAATTATCTGTATTATGGATATGAAAATAATTTTTTTTTAACTTTTATCATTCCCAATTCTAAATGCTTTCAATGAAATATTTGTTTTCATTCTCACTCTTATTCCTTCTCTTCTTTAAATTTTCATTCCCCAAACGAAATACTGAAAAGAGTGTTCTTATAATATTATTTTTATTTTTTCTAAAAATACAAAAATTTGTCCTCGTCAGTTAACCCAATTATTCTTTTATTTTATGATTAAATAAAAATTACTTTTGACTGATGTAAGATTATTTTAAATATTCAATATTATTAGCTTATTTTTTTAATTCATTATCATCTATGTCAGTAAATGATGATGTTGCCCAAAAAACAAAATTATAAAAAAATCATATTAAATATTTTGAAAATTTATGAAAAAATAAACGCTGTGATGAGCCATATTTAATTGTGAAAATTACCAAAAAACCCCATAAGTTTGTAATATGGTCAAAAACACCCCGTTAATTTCACAATACCTAAAAACCCCTTCCTTTTAAAGTTAATGTTTTCCAAACCCCCAAAGTTTTCAATGGGGCTAAGCTGAGTTATATTTGAATTTTATGGACGAAATTACCCTTTCTTGCATAGGAAGTCGTTACACTGAAACTTTTGAAAAGTGGAGCATTTTCTTCTCGACCGCGCCTCCTCGGCATTTCCATTTCGAAGTTGTTCTGCGTGGACATCATCCGTAACTTAAGTTCTCAAAACTCTGAATCACTAGTCGCAAGAATTCGGCACTTTCATCAGTTTGCAGTTCAATGTATTGAAGAAGTTGTGTTTTAAGTAAGGCTTTTATTTGAACCACTCTGTTACACAGGGATATTCATCGGTTTTGTTTTGTGGTTCTGTTTTTATCGGAAGACACTGAAGTATGCGGGGGAATTTCTCGGTTGGGGTTTTTCTAGTCTACAGGCAAATTGTCGGCCAGGGGGTTGGTTTGTCTTACAATTTGGGTGTGTCCACGATCATCGAAAGAGTTTTAGGTTTTTTATTTGTGTAATGTTTACAACGTGAGTTTCCCTTTTCATTTCATATGGTTGCAGTTTGTAAAATGAGGTTTCCGTGTAAGAAATGAGTTTTTGTTTAAAACCTTAGGTCTTTGTTTAAGTATTCATATCTCTGTTTAATAATTGAGCTTTCCGCTGAACAACTTATATCTCTGTTTAACAGTTGATGTCTCCACTTAACAAATGTTGTGATTGTTGCAGTCTTGTGATTATGGCGGTAAACCTAGTCAACGGGAGATGCTACTTGACACCGGTGGTGGGGACCTTGGCCGAGTGAAAGTCCACATGACTCTCGACATTGGGAGGTTATCCAAAGGACACGGTTTACGGGATTCATTGAGGTGGAAGGCTGTATTGCAAGAGAGGGCCGTTCGGGATTACGCCTGCGGAGGTATAGTGGCCGAATCAATAAATTCGGGATCGGGCGAGCCTGCTGAGCTTCGAGCCTGAGGATGTGGCTCTAAGTGCGGTGCAGCGTTGTGACGGTGACGCAATCCTGTTTAAGAAGAAGAAAACACAATCGGCATTCGAGGGGAGGAATTTATCGAAAGCTACGAGAGACATTGAGACTCCATCAAGGTCACTTTTCGGTGGCTTGTTGGACGAGAGGAGAGAAGAGGAAGATTTTGTGAAACTCTTGATGTTGTAACTCATGGGGACAGTCCTCTTCCCGACTACCTCATGCTCGGTGCCCAATTGGATCGTTGATTATGTCGACGATCTACCGGGCATTGGGCGTTACGCATGGGGGCGGGCGACGCACAAATGGCTTATGGAGGACATTCCACAAGGCTGCGGCTCGAGTGCAAGCCGGATGCGCCGGGGGGGAGCTAAACACGGGGTACATTAAGGGTTGCTCGATCGCGTTTGTGCATACGGTTTCTGGGGCTGACCGAAACCGAAAAGAGTCCGTTTACGCAAGACCCCAAGGGTGCTATTCTACGGTGAAAGTACCTACGGAAGCATGCAACGATAGAAACCGGTTGGGCGGCTCTCGAAGGAAAAAAAGTAATAAATCATGAACAATGTGTGTAGAATGAGTAGTTAATGTTTAATTATAGTATTTCCCATTTAATAAATGAGTAGTTGTGTTTAACTTTAGGTGTCTGCGTTTAATATTTTTATTCTCCGTTTAAATGTATGCTATACCGTTTACGTGGCCATGTCAAATGTTTAAATACGCTTGTTTTGTTTACGTATGTTAGTTTCTGAGTTGGTCCCTGCGAATGCGATGAGGAGATATTTGTTTGGGCCGGCCGGCGGAGGGATGCTATTGCGCCGGAACCACTTGCACGAAGGCAAGAGGAGAGGGCGGCCTCTTCGGTGCGTGCTCGACGACGCCGTTCCCCACTTCCGGCCCAACACCCAATCCTCCCCCTACCCCGCCCGACGGCAACACCCCCTCCGACCGCGACAACGACATTCCCCCGATCGCCACAGCCCCTCCACGGCGGTAGGCCACGAAATCACTTTCGCATTTTTGCGGGTGTGTCGGGTGATAATGAACGCTTTCCCCGACTTGTCGCTTGGGTTGAATCATTGGAGGCACGGTTTCAATCGACGGCACCGTCTTGCCAAATAAATGAAGTGTCCGGGATGGAGTAGGCGTCGGAATTAGGTGACGACGACTTTATCGGGATGGCTATTCCACGGCGACCACGTTTGAAGAGGCTTGCCAAAAGGCGAAAAGCGATAATGCCTCTCTGTCCACCACCGGCCGACGATGAAATAATGGCGGCACCATCGGCTGATGCGTTGTTGTGTTCGTCGCCGTTGATGACGTGCCGTCGAGGCGGACAAGATCGTCTACGTCGTTGCCATTGCCGCGTTTGAAGATGCCTCCGAAGTCCCCGTCCCGGTGGAGCCGGCGGCCGACGGTGGCGCATCGAGGGCGGTGGCCACAATTTCGAAGAAGAAGAACCCGGCCGATGGTTTGCCTCCAATTGATGATGTTGCCTTGGCCGCGGTTGAGAAGACCGTTGCCGCTATTGTGAAGGAACTCCTACACACGGAGGAACGGGCGGCCGACGGTGCCGCATCCCGCAACGGCAAAAAGCATCTAAGAATGAACCCAACAAAGTTTGTTGACGAGGGGCAAGGGAACGTCACCGAAAACAAAACGAAAGATATGATCCTTGCCAACCGGCAATATGAAGAAGTTCGGAAAGACTTCGTTCCGAAGAAGAAAAATACTTCGGTCAATCGCGCCTTGGCGTATTCGAGCAGGAGTTGATCAAGATCTTCCTCAGCTTCCCCATGGACACGTAAGTGTGTTAGTTTTTTATGTTTTTCGTTTACATACGGGATGTTCCCATTTACGTTTTTTTCCTTTTCGTTTAATTATATGGAGTTCCCTTTTTACGATCGTGCTTTACCATTTAACTTTTTGTGTTCTTGTTTAACTATATACATTACCGTTTAAGAATATACGGTTACCACTTAAGATTTAGTGTTATGTTTTAATTACACCTGTTTCCTTTTAACCGCAAGGCCGTCGTATGGAGGAATGACTATGTCGGCACCACACGGGCTAACCTATTCATGCTACTCGATGGGAAGGGAGATGGTGACGAGATGAAGTGATGGACGCCTTCATGTGCATAATACAAAAGTCAGCGACCAGTACGTATCCCTACAAGAAGTGCGCCTCCATCACATGACCACTTTGGCATTCTTTATGTCAAACGGGGAAGACGCACATGAGATGACTTTAGCTATGATCGGAGATGCCACGGAGTCGTTCATGATGTCAACATTGCCATCCTTCCCATAATTATGAATGACCACTTCCATGTCGTGGTGCTCGACAATAACAACCAAGATTACGGGCATTACACTTCATGGCAAAGTGAAGAGTACGACAAAGACACGGTTGCAATAGTAAGTTCTTTGCGATGCGAATGTATCAATTTATATAGTTTCATAGATGGTTGTTATTCTAACCTCAAGTTGTACACCTCGACGGCGGGAACTATTCGACACTGTCTCGAAATGAAGTACGGCGAGACGGTGACCAAACATTACCCGCTTGTTCACGACAATGAAACACCGCGACAAAAAAAAGGAAGTGTCGGTTGCGCCGTGTAAGTCATGCGGTTTATAAAGCAATTACTCCCGGGCGAGAAGCTACACATAACGCGAACGGAAGTCTCTTATATGATATTAAAGTACACTTTGCGCCGTGTAAGTCATGCGCCACCGACATCCAACAAAAGGGATACCTCCACCATCGGGGAAGTAGAATTCTTTATCCTTTGGCATTCTTTAACAAATGTAAAACGGGTTTGTCGTTATTTTTAAATTCAATTCATTCTTTGCTAGCGACATGGCAAATATGTCAATGTAAATTTACTATTGCTTGTTATTCTTTCAAATTCAATTCATTCTTTGCTTAACTCCTGATTGTACCGTTTTATGGGTCACTGCGCTTTATGAAATGAAGTATCTCTATTAAAAGCGACGATGCCAAACTTAAAATATTGTGTTACATTTAAATAATATGGATCCCCGTGTAATATTCATCGACCCCGTTTAACATCAGGTGTCGTTGTTTAAAAAAATCGGTCTCTGTTTAAATTCTACACGTACCCGTTTAAGCTGTCCTTTTCTTTGCCTAACATACGGTGACCATATCCAAGGTTAGTAGTCTCTATTTAACTTTAAGCTGTCTTTGTTTAACTATCAACGCTTGGCAATAAAACAGATTTTCTCCCTTGAATGAAGTTGCATAACATTAACCAAGCTTCAATTGAAACCACATAACTTCTAACTAGAGTTAACGAAAAATACGTATCAGGTTGCTAATTTTTATTTTATATTCAACTCGGTGTTCGTAGCGAGGTGGCAGACTTTCAATGTAAATATACTATCGTTTGTTCACCGTCTGTATGTCTTTATACTTCGCATTCTTTGCTTGACTTGCAATTGTAACGACGGTTTCTTTATAAAATTAAGTACATCTGCATAAATGATGCTATCTCTATTGAAACATTCACTTACGCTTTAATGATAAAGTTTCCGTTTAATATCTTTGAGTTATCTTTTAACGTTAGGTTCTCCAGTGAAAGCCTCCTGTTTCCATTTAAATATATGTGAAATCGTCGATACTAGAGTCTTCATTTAACTTTCTTTGACTCACGTTAACTATACATACTCTCTATATAGTAGACATTGTCTCCATTTATCTCTGTCTAAACGACAATGTACGTGTTGAAATATTGAGTTACACTATGTAAATAACGTTCTCCGCTTACTATTCGGATTCTCCGTTTAAAATTATGTGTGTTTGATTAAAATATTGTGTCTACTTAAGATTGCGAGTTGCGTCGAAATACGTAAATTTTCAAATGAAGATAATAAGGTTGCATTTAACCGAACATCATTAAGAAAATAACACAAAACATGGGTTCTTATTTTTCAAAATGAAACAAAGGGGAGTAAAACTATTAGTCATCCCTTTTTGCCCCCTTCATAGCTTGGGCGACTTCTCGACGTGGGCCCCTGTTTTTTTTATTCCTTCTAGTTTTGCGGCAAATACTTCCTTTGTTGCTAGCTCGTGGAGGAAGTCTTCGAAGAACCACTCCAACTCGTTGTTCTTTGGAGTAATGTGGAGAGGAGGAAGGCCCTGTTTGAGTTTGGAGGGAGGGCGACGGTGGCGGCGGGTGGCGCAACGGGAGAAGGAGGTACCATTTCAGCTCGGGCGGGGCCACGGTTGCTTTACGTGAACTCGGCGGCTAAGGTTTTGCGCTTGCTTGGAACTCGTCGCGAGGCTCGGCACTAGAGAAGGAGGTACCGCGGCGACAACGTCGTCGAAAGGCGAGGGGTGTAGTCGGGCCTTCCACTGACGGTGGAGTACTTAGGCGAGGCGATCGCTTCTTACGGCGAGCTCATTAAGGAGAGACTTATACATTTTCTTCGTTACGGATATATCTGGATGTTTAACTCCGTCTCGGCATCTTGTTTAAATAGAAATGCGAATCTTTGGGTTTGAATTCTGTTATCAAATTCCAAGATGAAATTAATGAAATAAATTGCCATCGGTTATTGATGAGGACGGTAATTGATTATCGATGAGGTGACATCTGAAGTTTGAATTCAAATATCAAATTAAACGTGCGTAAGTAGTAATACATTTGCACGGAGGGAATACTCCACTTAAGTTTTCTTCTCGCAATTAATTTAAATTCAATTTATTATTTCACAATGACATGGCCACATCATGATTACGTACCTATGTTAGTCAAACGGATGTACTCTTGTGTACATAACTTAAATTGTTTAAATGTTAAGCTGCATTGCTTAAATATCAGAGACTCTGTTTAAAAATCACGTGTAGATAATACCTATAGATAATACTGTGACAATGTCTCCATTTAACATCATTTGTGACACCGTAGATAATACTTGTTTACGTTTAACATTGGGTGACCTCATTTAAGTTCTGAAAGACCGAGAAATTAAATTGCTAAGTCATCTGTTTAAATATAAAAAGTAAACACGCAAAACTTATTTGTTCCCTTCAAAAAATTATTTACCTACAACGCCTCCTCGAACACAATTTCATTACAAGATTCCAGACGCCTTTGGATTCGAAACGAAGCAGAGTGTAATATTTAAACGCGAAATCCACTTCTTAGCGGTAGCTTCAAGTAGAATTATACATTTAAAAGGAGCCGGGAGAGAAAAAGTTAAAACGGTATTTACAACACGTTACACTAAGAACTCCGTTTGTACTTAGTCATATGATATAATTAAATATAGTTTCCGATAATTAAATAATAATTAACTATACGAGAACTAGATAATGAAGCGCTCCCGTATTTAAAAAC